>KQ999378.1:4429-18016 GCA_001598015.1 Dorcoceras hygrometricum | reverse complement strand
CATCGCTCCGACGATAGCGTTGGACTTTTCGGACACGACTCAACAGTCGGCCAGTCACAACGTGGCACCCAATCAGGTAATCAAATCAATCTTTCAATTCAGGCTCAAGATGTATGCAATGAATGTCATTCAATATCCATGCTAGATGCATACAGTTTACAATACGTGAAACAGAACAGAATTCAATCAATTCCATCATCTAAATTCACGTAAGCCACATAACAGCAAATCATAACACTGAAAAATAGACATGTTCACGCTCAACTGCTAAGGGCCGCTCAATCGTACCTTTCCTCTTCAATTTACCTAACAGATTTCTCCTGGCTCAAATAACGCAGCAGGAACTTCCTGGAAGCTCAAATCTGTTACAATATAGCTAATATCTTAGCTCAATCTCATCATAGTACGCTAATCCTACGGCCAGAAGTCTAATTCAATTCCTACACTTCTATGCAGGCATTAGCTACAAAAACAAAGCTCAATTCTATCAGGAATGCTCACCCAAAAGCTCACGCTAGCAGAAGAACGCACGCACAGACTTTTCTCAAAAGCTTCGAACTCCAGCAGCTTCACGTTTCCACTTCCAGCGCAAATACAACGTCTCAAAAGGGTAGCAAACGAAAGAGCTAAGCAAGGGGAATCTAGCGCCACTAAGATTTCCAAAACACAGAGGCTGGATGCGATGGGAAACGGCGGTGGAAAATCACGGTGAACAGTAGCTCGACGAGGGTTTGGAGAAGAAGATAAGAAATGGCTGGTTCAAAAATAATTCTAAGTGTCGAACAACACTTCTATTTATAATCTCCCAAATCCAACGTCTGCTGATTAACAAAGCAGCCGACAAAACCAGCAGGTACCAACTCTTTCCCTTCAATAAAATCAGCAGGAGCAACAATAAGCATTCGTGAGAAAACACCTCAAAACGACACCGAAGCAAGTCACCAGCTGACAACAGCTCTCGCAAGTAAAACGACCATCTGCTGGTAACAGCTCTCTCTCCAAAACATTGCATCTGCTGGTCGTGAGAAATCACTCAAAACGACTACGCATCTACTAATCCAAACGACGTCACTTTGGTTACGTAAACATTGCTACCAGCAGCTGATCTCTCAAACGAAAAGCTCAAAACGCAGCATTTCAACTAATTCAAACGACGCCGCTTCTCAATGCTCTCGAATTTGCGCGCCTGCTGGTCAGCAGCAACCATCGCAACGCAAACTACTACCAGCAGCAATGAATACGTCACGCCTACGTCATCATATCTATCGATAGCTCTCGCGACTGATTCCACAAACCATCAGGTGATCACTGATCACAAGCGCATCTGCTGAATCTAGTAGTCAACACTCCAAATATGTTGACTAACACGTGTCGCTTCCTCATTCAATCTTACGCTAAATCGCAACATCTGACAGCAGCAACTTCAACTCAAACTAAAACCAGCAGATCTTTATGCATCACGCTTCCCTCACCTCTGCTGATTCCAAATCCATCAGCAGCGAGCTACAGTAAGGTTGACCTGCGTTGACTCCGCTACAAAAGCGTACTGCTAACAGCTTTGCATCAAAATCGCTACGATCAAAATTCCCAAAAATAAACGCAACGCTCAAAATCAGCAGGAACTTCGAAATCTACGTGATTAATTCCCAAATCAAATCAATTAATCACTAATCCAAATTCTCAATCCTCATAATCCACGTCACACTGGAAGCTAGAATCAGTGTAGCCTTCCAGTTTCAGTTCACCACCCCCATAGACCATGAACATATTCTTATTCCTTCGTAAGTACTTAAGAATATCCTTCACAGCCTTCCAATGCAATTTGGCCGGGGTTGGCCTGGTAGCGGCTCGTGACACTCAGAGCATATGCGACATCCGATCTAGTCGAGATCATGCCATACATAATACTACCTATTGCCGAGGCATATGGCACACGTGTCATACTCTCTATCTCCTCATCAGTCTTCGGACACATAGACTTAGATAGAGTGACCCCGTGGCACATAGGTAGGTGTCCTCTCTTGGACTCTTCCATAGAGAACCTCTTAAGTATGGTATCGATATAGGTAGCTTGGGTGAGTCCGAGCATCCGTTTAGATCTATCTCGATAGATCTATATTCCAAGAATATAGGATGCTTCACCCATGTCCTTCATCGAAAATCTACTAGACAACCATACTTTAGTTGATTGCAGCATTCCTACATCATTCCCAATGAGTAGAATGTCATCAACATAAAGTACGAGGAATGTCACAGCGCTTTTAACTACCTTCTTGTATACACATGGCTTCTATGCGACATCCGATCAGTCAGATCATGCCATACATAATACTACCATTGGCCAGGGCACTATGGCACACGTGTCATACTCTCTATCTCCTCATCAGTCTTCGGACACATAGACTTAGATAGAGTGACCCCGTGGCACATAGGTAGGTGTCCTCTCTTGGACTCTTCCATAGAGAACCTCTTAAGTATGGTATCGATATAGGTAGCTTGGGTGAGTCCGAGCATCCGTTTAGATCTATCTCGATAGATCTATATTCCAAGAATATAGGATGCTTCACCCATGTCCTTCATCGAAAATCTACTAGACAACCATACTTTAGTTGATTGCAGCATTCCTACATCATTCCCAATGAGTAGAATGTCATCAACATAAAGTACGAGGAATGTCACAGCGCTTTTAACTACCTTCTTGTATACACATGGCTCCTCGGGATTCTTGATGAAACCAAATTCCTTAATTGTTTCATCGAATCTTAGGTTCCAACTCCTCGATGCTTGTTTAGACCGTAGATCGATCTCTAAAGCTTGCATACCTTATGCTCGCTTCCAACAGATGTGAAACCCTCAGGCTGCATCATATAGATCTCTTCCTTAATGTTTCCATTAAGGAACGCAGTTTTCACATCCATTTGCCATATCTCATAGTCGTACCATGCGACTATGGCTAACAAAATTCTAATCGACTTGAACATTGCGACTGGCGAGAAGGTTTCATCATAGTCAACACCTTGCCTTTGAGTGTAACCTTTCGCGACCAGTCGTGCCTTGTAGGTCATTACCTTACCATCAGGCCCAAGTTTCCTCTTGTATACCCATTTACACCCAATAGGAACAATTCCTTTGGGAGGGTTAACAAGAGTCCAAACTTGGTTAGCATGCATTGAGTCAAACTCAGACTGCATTGCTTCAAGCCACAAATTAGAATCAGCAACGGAAATTGCCTCCTTGAAAGTTCTTGGATCAGATCCAACAACTTGATCACCTTGATCATCTTCAAGGAGAAAACCATATCTCTCGGGAGCCCTAGGAACCCTTTCGGATCTCCTAGGTGCGACCATTTCTGGTACTGGCTCTGGAGGTGCGGGAGACTCACCTGGTACTTCGATTGGATCTCGAACCTTTTCGAGTTCTACTATTTTGCCCTTTCTATCAAGTAGAAATTCCCTTTACATAAAGGTGGCATTCCTAGAAACAAACACTTTTGTTTCGCTGGGATAGTAGAAGTAGTATCCAATGGAATTCTTTGGATACCCAATGAAGTAGCATAAGATGGATCTCGTATCCAGCTTATCTCCCACTGTCTACTTCACGTAAGCAGGACATCCCCAAATCCTCATGTATGAGTACTTGGGTGGTTTGCCCATCCATATCTCATATGGAGTCTTATCCACCTCCTTGGTGTGGACATTGTTCAACAACATTACCGCCGTTTCGAGCGCATAGCCCCAAAACGAGGTAGGAAGTTCAGTGAAGCTCATCATAGATCGAACCATGTCTAACAGGGTTCGATTACGACGCTCCGCTACACCATTGAGCTATGGTGTGGCCGGAGGGGTCCACTGTGCGAGAATCCCATTCTCTTTCAGATAGCCTTGAAATTCATCACTCAAGTATTCGCCACCTCGATCGGATCGGAGTGCTTTAATACTTTTGCCTAGTTGATTTTATACTTCAGCCTTGAATTCTTTGAACCTTTCAAAGGATTCAGACTTGTGCTTCATTAAGTACAAGTACCCATACCTAGAGTAATCGTCGGTAAAGGTGATGAAGTATGTGTGACCATATTTAGTTCCAATACTAAACGGACCACACACATCAGTATGGATCAAATCCAATAGGCCTTGAGCACGCTCACCCTTGCCCTTGAAGGGTTGCTTAGTCATCTTTCCCTTAAGACAAGACTCACAAGTCGGTAGGGAGTTAATGTCTGACAGATCAAATATGTCACTCCTAACTAACTTGTTCATCCTACTTAGAGAAACATGACCTAGCCTAGCGTGCCAAAGTTGTGCAAGATTCAAGTTATCGTGTTTCCGTTTAAACGTTGTTGTATGTGCTTCTACATCGCAAGTTGGAACGTCTTTTAATTTTAAGGTGTATAAATCGTTTTCGCGTTCCCCAATTCCAATTAAACATTCATTCTTGTAAAAATTGCAAATCGAATTAGCAAACATACAAGAATATCCATCACTATCAAGCATAGAAACAGAAATAATGTTCTTTATTAATTTGGGAACAAATAAAACGCTTCTCAACAACAACTTAAAATCAGAAGACAGAAATAAATAAACATCTCCTATAGCTACTGCAGCAACTCTTGCTCCATTGCCAAGCCTCAAGTGGGTCTCACCCTCTCTAAGACATCGGCTTCTTGTCATCACCTGCAAATCATTGCAGATATGAGATCCACATCCGGTATCAAGTACCCAAGAAGTCGAACTAAGAGACATATTTATTTCAATATAGAACATACCTTTCGCAGTTTGCAACTGCTCGAGGTACTCCTTGCAGTTCCTCCTCCAATGCCCAGGCTTGTGGCAGTGGTGACAAACATCCTCAGACTTTTTCGGCTTGGAAGCCTTTGCCTTTGGCTTCTTGGTGGGCTTTTCCTCCTTCGCTGGAGCAGAACGCTTCTTGCTCTTGCGTCTGGGCCCCTTCTTCGCAGAAGAGCCCATAAGGAGGACGGGTTTGTCCTTCTTTATGGTTCCTTCAAACACTACAAGCATGTTAACCACCTCTTCAAGGATGGCTGCGAGCTTGTTCATGTTGAAGTTGACCACAAAGGGGTCAAATGCAGCAGGTAGCGAGAGGAGAAGTACATCCACTGACAGCTCGTGTGGAAGTGCGATATCAAGGCCCGACAGCTTTTCAACGAGCCCAATCATACGAACCCCATGCTCGCGGACCGAAGTCCCATCACGCATGCGGCTCGTCATAAGCTCCTTGACAGCCGTGAACCTCTCATGTCGAGAGTTCTCCCCGTACAGTTCTTTGAGATGAAAAAGTATGTCAGCAGCATACTTTGTCTTCTCAAAGCGCCGTTGCATTTCATTGGACATCGACGCCATCACATAGCATCAAGCTTTAACCTCGTCGTCCCACCATTGTTTAAGCGTAACCAGCTCCTCAGGGCTGATATCGGCAGGGGCTTCCTTCGGAGGACTCTTCTCTATCGCATAAAGAAGTTTCTCCGAAGCCAATACAAGATTGAGTTTGCGGAGCCAGTCTTGATAGTTCAGACCAGTGAACCTATTGCTATCCAGTATAGCAGCGAGCGGGTTTTCATCGAAACCATTTTACAATGCAGTTATACTGAAAAGGAAAGCAGACATACATCACTAACTATATAAAATAATCGCTAAGACATAAAACAAGGTCGTTAAGTTTTATGAATTACCCTCCCACTATTTTAACGATTTCACCACCCTCTAATGAAATCGAGAAAACAAGTTTCTTTAGTGGGTACACGGAGCCCAATCAAGCGATCATGGACCCGAATAATATCAGCCATCCATGACCCCCAAAAGGTAGTTTCCGATTGCAACCGGTGCAACCTCCATGTATTCACCTCACGTCCAGTAAGGGCCCAATAATATGACGCCGTTTACTATCACGTGTCAAGATGACCCATCAATGTTGAGTCATGAAGGACGGTCCCCTTAACGTCCCCAATAATATGAGCCAACGTTAAAGGGAGTTCCAACCGAACTCACAACAATTGTCAATGGTGTGGACAGCATTCCGGCATACATGACCCCCTCAATAATATGAGTCGGGCCATGTATACGGGTAGCATCGACGTACACCCATTGTTGATGGAATGTAGGGATAATTTAAACAAATTTAAATACCCTTTAGTTTATCGAATAAACATTTATCTTGATATAAGTTTTAAATCATATTTAAAACGAGGGATTTTATTTTCGAAAATTTGGTCTCATGCATTATTTTAAATCAAATTTAAAACATGCAACATGCGGATTCAACTAACTATATATCATATATATAAACATTGGGATGATCGATCGCGAGAGCTATGCGGTCTGTGGTTGCCAGCCACGGACCTGGGTCCAATCCTAGGGGTAATGCAATATGCAATGCAATCCTATTACAATGCTTCCGGCTTTACAAATCTTCGGTCTTCAATATTCTTGATCGTCATTGTCCACCGTCTTCGGATGTCCTCCCACTAAATCTATTAATTTTACATTTAAATTTACCATGACATATAAGGGATACATTTATCAAGAGATGGGAACGGGCCACAAACAGGCCCACTTTAAATTATAATCAAAATATTAATACAACCGAATCACAAAACCTATCGCATATACCTAACACATTGGGCACGGCTCTCGATCATCCCAATCATGCAGATAATCTAATTAACATGCATAAATTAAATAATCAAATTATTTATCCACAAAATCATATTTTAATTACGAAATCGCATTTTATAAATAAAATCGTATTGTGTTGATAAAATCAAATTTTAATCAACAAAATCATATTTAATTTATAAAATACGATTTCAAAATTAAAATCGTATTTTGCAATTTAATTGCATCAATTTGGGTTTAAAAACAATTTTAGGCCCAAAAATCTCAAAATTTCAAAATCGACCAAAACGGGCCCAATATCGAATATCGGCCCGAAATCTTCACGGGCTGCCCGGGACAGGCCGAACAAAACCCAAGAAGAGTTCAGCCGTCACGACATCGCCAGAGCATCGCAGGGCGGCGGCCGCCATTACGAAATCGCGTGTGGCAGCAGCCGCACACACGCCGCATCAAGTGCGGCATCGGCCGCGCCTCCGCGCAACGCTTGCGCGAGGCTGGCCGCACGTGGTCGGCCGCGAGCGTGCGCCCATCAGGGCGCACTGGTTGCGCACCACCGTGCAACGATTGCGCGTGATCGCTGGCCATGGCCGGCCAGCGAGCATGGCGTCGCGCGCGCTGTTGCGCGCGCGATGGGCCGTCGCACGAGGCGGCGGCCGACCGGTTGTTTTTTTAAAAAAAAATTTGTTTCGATTTTTAAAAACGAGATCTGATGCAATATGGCCCAATTGTATTGATCAGATCCGAGCCTTGGCTCTGATACCACTGTTGGGAAACCGTGGCGGATCTGGATCATGCCTCCCGGCGAGGCAGCGGAAGAACAAAAATTATGTCGGGAGACGATCAATACAATTCAAAAACACAATATGACCATTCATAGGGTGTTTCTCGAGGTTACCTTTCTGGCGTCTAGGCGCCTGGCTCCGACCAGTTTCACGAGAAAACCGGCGGTGGAGGCGGCGGCGGCTTTTGAGGAGAGGAAGGGGGCGGCGCTTGATGCTTAGGGTTAGGGTTAATACTTAAGTTTTTATGATTAGGTCTAAGTCTATATTAAATAGACTTGGTGATGGGTTTGGATCCGGCCCAACGGGCCCGGGTCCAACGGGTGAACATTCGGTTCATCCCTATCACCGTGACTTCATCGTAACTCCGATCGCCGATCAGATCGGACGGATCGACTCAGTTTCCAAACTGAATACTATGATCTGAAAAACCATTTTTCAGAACCCCAGTGCAAAATGACCGTTTTGCCCCTCAACAGCAGGAAATCACGATTTGACCCCTGTTGACTTTTAGGAAGTCGCACTCCCGAAAATCCTCTTCTCATGCTCAACACATTGAGCTCAGTATCCATGCGGGAATCTCGAATCCAGTACTTGTGTGACCCTCAATGGTTTAGGGATACAGCTAGCCGTGGGCCCACAACCATTGTGGCTCCGGAATCACAATTCCGTACTTGCCCATCGGATCATGGTAAGAGCGTCTAGCAACATCGCCCCATGATCCCCTAGGTATCGCTGATAGTGCCTGCAAGAACCAGTTGGTCGTGGTTAGCGTACAGTACGGTCCTTTCAATCCATATATCCCGATCAGATCAACGACCATTGGTAAATCGAGAGTGGCTATAGATCCGATAGCTATGCGTACATCTTGGAGATCGAATAGTGACATCGCGAGTGCAACTAGGTAAACAAATTTACCTAAAACACTTCTAGTACTCTGGCCAGAGATTTGTACACTATTATCCCCTCAAATAGCATAGGATATCCACGCATGTCTGCGAGCGTGAATCCTCGACAACGATGCATCGACTCCTACATGCATCGGGGTCTCACCCAATCCCGCCACCTTATGACCCCAAGTGAGTCGTAAAACGGGTCAAAGTGAGACGCCTATCATGTAGAGTCTCAATGACGTTTCGAGTCGTGAGGCTAATCAGTACAACCAAGACCTCGGACTTATCCACTCGACAAATGATAACCACTTGGAAAGTCCGAACGAGGGTAGTTCGATAGATCACCAGGTCACTATCTATCTGCATGCTCAGAACATCACAATGTTCCATACCAATGAAACATGGTACTTCGCATCGCAGATACTAGTCTCGAGCTCGGGCGGCCTTATCCTCATTTTGACGGTCCAATCGACTAGGAACTAGTTCAGAATACACAGTGACTATTAGATGTGTTTCATGATAGCCGTCACACCCACTATCACATCTAACATACACCATAGTGCATTCTAGGTCTTTACTCAACGCAATTGTTAATCATCATACAACACAATGAAAGTAAAGAATGCCATATAAATAAATGCGAATATCATATATAAAGATTGTTTCATACAAGAGTCTATGAACCCACGCGCCACAAGTTGGCTAGTTGGGCATCTACTCTAACACATCAATACAATAAAACAGCATGCAAATTAATCAATTACACACACTGATTCACATAACAATCACAGTATCAAGCCAACATATTCCATAGCAGGGAAATACGGCCATGTTCACGCTTCAAGCCATTAAGAGCTGCTCAATCGTACCTTAACTCCTCAAATTCTACCTCAACAAATCTCAAGAACCACGGCCAGCAACTAAATCAAGTCCACGGCCTCAGAAGCTCCACGGCAAAGCTCAATCAAAATCCTGGGAACTGAAATCTGTTTCAAGGCCTCGGGAATTAGCTTAACTCAAGCACAAATCTAAGCCTTAATACTCTAACACCTACGATCAGAACTCAACACAAGATCTGCCTAGCTACGCAGGTAAAAACAACGATATAAAGGCTCAAAATAACAAAGTATGCTCACCCAAAAGCTCACACTAGCAGGAGAACGCACAAATCTCATGGCACGAAGACACAGCAGCTTCGACCTTCTTCTCCGACGCTAATTCAGGTTCTCTAATGGGTAGCAAACGAAAGGTCTAAGCTAGGGGAGTCCAACGCCACCAAGATTATCAAAAACAAAGGCTGGAAGCGACGGGAATCGGTGGTAGAAAGCTACGGTGAACAGTAGCAAGTCGAGGGTTTCGAATATGAGGATAAGAAATATCAGGTTGAGAAATATTCTAAGTATAGTTCGACACTTCTATTTATTCCTCAACTAAAATGATACTGTCTAAATCAAACACCGACAAAAACAGATCCCTGCATCGCTCGCAAATGCAAAACAGATCTCTCAATTGGCGCTAAATCCCATCAGACTTCACACTAGCAAAACACGCTCGCGCACAACACTAAACGGCAGCGTTCCAATAAAACAGATCTCAGCGTTCACGCAACAGATCTCAGCGCTCAACGATAAAACAGATCTCTATGCAAAAGCAATACAAAACACGCTAAGAGCTGGAATTCCAAAACGACGACGCAGCAACTTGTTAGAGTAGAGGCCCAACTAGCCAACTTGTGGCTTGTGGGTTTATAGACTCTCGTATGAAACGATCTTTATATATGATATTCGCATTTATTCATGGCTTTCTTTATTTTCATTATGACTATAATGTTAACAATAGTGTTGGATAAAGACCTAGAATGCACCATAGTGTATGTTAAATGTGATAGTGGGTATGACGGCTATCATGAAACACATCTAATAGTCACTGTGTATTCTGAACTCGTTCCTAGTCGATTGGGCCGTCAAAATGAGTATAAGGCCGCCCGAGCTTCAGACTAGAATCTGTGATGCGAAGTACCATGTTTCATTGGTAGGGAACATTGTGATGTTCTGAGCATGCAGATGGATAGTGACCTGGTGATCTATCGAACTACCCTCGTTCGGACTTTCCAAGTGGTTACCATTTGTCGAGTGGATAAGTCCGAGGTCTTGGTTGTACTGATTAGTCCTCACGACTCGAGACGTCATTGAGACTCTACATGATAGGCGTCTCACTTTGACCCGTTTGCCGACTCACTTGGGGTCATTAGGCGGCGGGATTGGGTGAGATCCCGATGCATGTAGGAGTCGATGTATCGTTGTCGAGGATTCACCGCTCGCTCTCATGCGTGGATATCCTATGCTATCTGAGGGGATAATAGTGTATAAATCTCTGTCCAGAGTACTAGAAGTGGTTACCATTTGTCGAGTGGATAAGTCCGAGGTCTTGGTTGTACTGATTAGTCCTCACGACTCGAGACGTCATTGAGACTCTACATGATAGGCGTCTCACTTTGACCCGTTTGCCGACTCACTTGGGGTCATTAGGCGGCGGGATTGGGTGAGATCCCGATGCATGTAGGAGTCGATGTATCGTTGTCGAGGATTCACCGCTCGCTCTCATGCGTGGATATCCTATGCTATCTGAGGGGATAATAGTGTATAAATCTCTGTCCAGAGTACTAGAAGTGTTTTAGGTAAATGGGTTTACCTAGTAACACTCGTGATGTCACTATTCGATCTCCAAGATGTATGCATAGCTATCGGATCTCTAGCGACTCTCGATTTACCAATGGTCGTTGATCTGATCGGGATATATGTGTTGAAAGGACCGTACTGTATGCTAACCACGACCAACTGGTTCTTTCAGGCACTATCAGTGATACCTAGGGGATCATGGGGCGATGTTGCTAGGCGCTTTACCATGATCCCATGGGCAAGTCCGAAATTATGATTTCGGAGCCGCAATGGTTGCGGATCCACGGCTAGCTGTATCCTTGAATCATTGAGGGTCACACAAGTACTGGATTCATGATTCCCGCATGGAAACTGAGCTCAATGTGTTGAGCATACGAAGAGGATTTTAGGGAGTGCTAATTCCTAAAAGTCAACAGGGGTCAAATTGCGATTTCCCGCTGTTGAGGGGCAAAACTGTCATTTTGGACTAGGTATCTGAAAAATTGTTTTCCACGTCATAACATTCAGTTTTGGAAACTGATTCGATCGGTCTGATCTGATCGTCGATCGGAGTTATGATGAAACCGCAGTGATTTAAATGAACCTAATGTTCATATGGACCTGGGTATGACCCAAGTCCATTGGGCCGGTTCAAGCCCATATATCACCTTTATTAAGTTAAGATTATTAGGGCTTGATCACACAAGAAAATTAACCTAAACCTAGCCTCCATAGACCACTCGGCCGCCCCTCTCTTCTCGCCCCCTCTCTTGGCCGCGCCGCCGCCCAAGTGCCGTCGCCCCGCCGCCGCGTACGTTGATCAGACTTGTTCCGATCAGGTTGACGAGGAGTTTCCGTCCGTGCTGAATTCGTCAGTCCTTCTAGTGCAGGCTGACGAATATGTCTTGAATCTGGTCGTGGACCTGATTGACGATCTACCGCCGCCTACAGTTTGAAGTGTCGGTTTCCTTGTGAAACTGGTCGGAGCCAGGCGCCTAGACGCCATCAAGGTAATCATCTACGAATACCCTATGTATGTTTGTAGATTTCTTTGAATGTATTGAACACTTTCCGGGCAATTTTTGTTTTTCCACTGCGCCCCGGGAAGTGGGATCCGGATCCGCCACCGTTTTTCCCTACAGTGGTATCAGAGCCAAGGCTCGGATCCTTCAATACATTGTTGCCTGAATTGCATGTAGATCTCAAAGTTTCAGAATTGTAAAACAAAAAAAAAATTTCTTGATGGCCGCCGGCCGCCGCTGTGGGCGGCGGAAACCTGCTGCCGCGCGCGCATATGCGCGCGCAACATCACGCGTCGTGCGCGATAACCAGCGCGCTGGCCGCGCATGGTTGCGCGACGGAGATGCTAAACAACGGCCGACCAGAGGCAGCCAGCCTCGTGCAAACGTTGCGCAGTGATGGGCAACACCCGACGGGTGTGCGCCGTGGTTGGCGCCGGCCGTGCGTCGCGCTTGGCGCGGCGATGCCGCACTCGATGCGGCGTGCGTGCGGCTGCTGCCGCCCGATTTGTTGGCGGAGGCCGCCGCCGTCCGGCGACGTCTCCGGCAGCGTTGCGACGGCTAATTTTTCCTTCTAGGTTTTGTTCGGACCTGTCCCGGGCAGCCCATGAAATTTTCGGGCAGATATTCGATATCGGGCCGATTTTGGTCGATTTTGAAATTTTGAGATTTTTGGGCCTAAAATTGTTTAAGCCCAATTTAATGTAATTAAAATTGCAAAATATGATTAAAATTTGATTTTATCGACAAAATGCGATTTTATTATAAAATGCGATTTTATGATTAAAATATGATTCTGTAGTAAATAATTTGATTATTTAATTTATGCACATTAATTAGATTGATTGCATGTTTGGGATTATCGAGAGTCATGCCCAATGTGTTAGGTGTATGCTTTAGGTTTTGCGATTTCGGTTGTTTTAATATTATTGATTATCATTTTATAAAGTGGGTCTGTTTGTGGCCCGTTCCCACCCCTTAAAATTGTATCCCTTATGTGTCATGGAAATTTAATTGTAAATTACTAGACTTAGTGGGAGGACATTTGAAGATGGTGGGCCAATGACGATCAAAGATATTGAAGACCGAAGATCTGTAAAACCGGAAGCAATTGTAATAGGATTGCATTGCATATTGCATTTCACCTAGGATTGGACCCAGGTCCGTGATTGGCAACCACGGACATCATAGCTCTCGCGATCGATCATCCCAATATTTATATATTTGATATATATGTTGAATCCGCATGTTTTAAATTTAATGAGACCAAAATTTTCGAAAATAAAATCCCTCGTTTTAAATATGATTTAAAACTAATATCAAGATTAAAAGTTTATTCGATAAGCTAAATGGAATTTAAATTTGTTTAAATTATCCCTACCTTCCATCAACAATGGGTGTACGCCGATGCTACCCGTATACATGGCCCGGCTCATATTATTGAGGGGGTTATGTATGCCAGAAAGCTGTCCACGCCATTGACAATTGTTGTGAGTCAGTTGGAACTCCCTTTAACGGCTCATATTATTGGGGACGTTAAGGGGACCGTCCTTCACGACTCAACATTGATGGGTCATCTTGACACGTGATAGTAAACGGAGTCATATTAT
>KQ999377.1:27688-39206 GCA_001598015.1 Dorcoceras hygrometricum | reverse complement strand
CAACAGTACTTATATCTTTGCGACTGCTAACAGATTCGTCAACAGTACTTATAATTGCTTCCTCTCTTGCGCTTCCAGCTGATCTTCATCATCTCGAATTAAATCTTCAGCGCGCTTCTCTATTCCTGTATCAGCTGGTTCACTTTGCTCTTTACCGCTTGCAGCTGATCTTCATCATCTGCTGGTTTATTATGCGCCAGCTGGTTCAACTTTGGCCTACGCCTGATTACGAACAGTTGATTCAACTCTGGACGTCTCCATTGCTAAACCTGCTGCCGATTCCATGAACGCACCAAACCAACTGCTGCACATTTATTGTGAACCAACTGCTGAACATTTCTTCGATCTGAAATCTGCGCACTTGAGTAGAATTGTTAGAATAACAACAATAGGTTTTGTGTAATTCAAAACTTAATCAGGATCTGTAAAAACAGATCCAACACAGCTCGTGTGGAAGCGCGATATCAAGGCCCGACAGCTTCTCAACGAGCCCAATCATACGAACCCCATGCTCGCGGACCGAAGTCCCATCGCGCATGCGGCTTGTCATAAGCTCCTTGACAGCCGTGAACCTCTCATGTCGAGAGTTCTCCCCGTACAGCTCTTTGAGATGATGAAGTATGTCAGCAGCATATTTCGTCTTCTCAAAACGCCGTTGCATTTCATTGGACATCGATGCCATCACATAGCACCGAGCTTTAACCTCGTCGTCCCACCATTGTTTAACGCGTTACCAGCTCCTCAGGGCTGATACCGGCAGGGGCAAAACTTCGGAGCAGTCTTCTCTATCGCATATAGAAGCTTCTCCGAAAGCCAAATACAAAGATTGAGGTTGCGGAGCCAGTCTTGGTAGTTAAAGACCAGTGAACTTGTGCTATCCGAGTATACAGCGACTATTAGATGTGTTTCATGATAGTCGTCATACCCACTATCACATCTAACATACGCTTCAGTGCATTCTAGGTATTTACTCAACACAATTGTAAATCATTACACACATAATGAAAGTAAAGAATGCCATATAAGAAATGCGAATATCATATATAAAGACTGTTTGTACAAGAGTCTATAAAACCCACACGCCACAAGTTGGCTAGTTGGGCATCTACTCTAACAGACTCAACATTGATGGGTCAATCTTGACACGTGATAGTAAACGGCGTCATATTATTGAACCCTTACTGGACGTGAGGTGAATACATGTAGGTTGCACCGGTTGCAATCGGAAACTACCTTTTGGGGGTCATGGATGGCTGATGTTATTCGGGTCCATGATCGCTTGATTGGGCTCCGTGAACCCACTAAATAAACCTGTTTTCTCGATTTCATTAGAGGGTGGTGAAATCGTTAAAATAGTGGGAGGGTAATTCATAAAACTAAATGACCATGTTTTATGTCTTAGCGTTTATTTTTATATAGTCAGTAATGCATGTCTGTTTTCTTTTCAGTATAACTGCTATAAAAATGGTTTCGATGAAAAACCCGCTTGCTGCTATACTGGATAGCAACAGGTTCACTGGTCTTAACTACCAAGACTGGCTCCGCAACCTTAATCTTGTACTGGCTTCGGAGAAGCTTCTCTATACGATAGAGAAGTGTCCTCCGGAGGAAACCCCTACTGATATCAGCCCTGAGGAGCTGATTACGCTTAACCAATGGCGTGACGACGAGGTTAAAGCTCGATGCTATGTGATGGAATCGATGTCCAATGAAATGCAACGGCGCTTCGAGAAGACAAAGTATGCCTCTGCCATACTTTTTCATCTCAAAGAACTGTACGGGGAGAACTCTCGACATGAGAGGTTCACGGCTGTCAAGGAGCTGATGACGAGCCGCATGCGCGATAGGACTTCGGTCCGCGATCATGGGGTTCGCATGATTGGGCTCGTTTAAAAGCTGTCGGGCCTTGATATCGCACTTCCACATGAGCTGTCTGTGGATGTACTTCTCCTCTCACTACCCGCTGCATTTGACCCCTTTGTGGTCAACTTCAACATGAACAAGCTGGAAGCCACTCTTGAAGAGGTGGTGAACAAGCTTGTAATGTTCGATTGTTTGAAAAACATCGCGAAACAATGGGACTGCGTCTGATGAGTAGTTGGATTTAGGGCAAGTGGGAGATTGTTAGAGTAGATGCCCAACTAGCCAACTTGTGGCGTGTGGGTTTTATAGACTCTTGTACAAACAGTCTCTATATATGATATTCGCATTTACTTATATGGCGTTCTTTACTTTCATTATGTGTGTAATGATTTACAATTGCGTTGAGTAAAGACCTAGAATGCACTAAAGCGTATGTTAGATGTGGTAGTGGGTATGACGGCTATCATGAAACACATCTAATAGTCGCTGTGTATTCTGAACATGTTCCTAATCTATTGGGCCGTCAAAATGAGGATAAGGCCGCTCGAGTTCGAGACTAGTATCTGCGATGCGAAGTACCATGTTTCATTGGTAGGGAACATTGTGATGTTCTGAGCATGCAGATAGATAGTGACCTGGTGACCTATCGAACTACCCTCCTTCGGACTTTCCAAGTGGTTACCATTTGTCGAGTGGATAAGTCCGAGGTCTTGGTTGTACTGATTAGTCCTCACGACTCGAAACGTCATTGAGACTGTACATGATAGGCGTCTCACTTTGACCCGTTTGCGGACTCACTTGGGGTCATAAGGCGTCGGGATTGGGTGAGACCCCGATGCATGTAGGAGTCGATGCATCGTTGTCGAGGATTCACCGCTCGCAGACATGCGTGGATATCCTATGTTATCTGAGGTGATAATAGTGTATAAATCTCTGGCAGGAGTACTAGAAGTGTTTTAGGTAAATGTGTTTACCTAGTTACACTCGCGATGTCACTATTCTGATCTCCAAGATGTATGCATAGTTATCGGATCTATAGCGACTCTCGATTTACCAATGGTCGTTGATCTGATCGGGATATATAGGGTTTGAAAGGACCGTACTGTACGCTAACCACGACCGACTGGTTCTTGCAGGCACTATCAATGATACCTAGGGGATCATGGGGCGATGTTTCTAGACGCTTTACCATGATCCGTTGGGCAAGTCCGGAATTGTGATTCCGGAGCCACAATGGTGTGGGCCACGGCTAGCTGTATCCCTGAACCATCGAGGGTCACACAAGTACTAGATTCAAGATTCCCGTACGCTAACCACGACCGACTGGTTCTTGCAGGCACTATCAATGATACCTAGGGGATCATGGGGCGATGTTTCTAGACGCTTTACCATGATCCGTTGGGCAAGTCCGGAATTGTGATTCCGGAGCCACAATGGTTGTGGGCCCACGGCTAGCTGTATCCCTGAACCATCGAGGGTCACACAAGTACTAGATTCAAGATTGGATTGGATATGTTATGTTATCTGAGGTGATAATAGTGTATAAATCTCTGGCAGGAGTACTAGAAGTGTTTTAGGTAAATGTGTTAGTTACACTCTTCGGGAAGTGCGACTTCCTAAAAGTCAACAGGGGTCAAACCGGGGTTTCCCGCTGTTGAGGGGCAAAACGGTCATTTTGCACTGGGGTTCTGAAAAATGGTTTTTCAGATCATTGTATTCAGTTTCGGAAACTGAGTCGATCGGTCCGATCTGATCGGCGATCGGAGTTACGGTGAAGTCTCGGTGATGGAGATGAAACGAATGTTCATCCGTTGGACCTGGGCCCGTTGGGCCGGATCCAAAACCCATCACCTATTCTATTTAATATGGAACTTTGACTTAACCTAAACACTTGTGTTACACAACTAAACCTAACCCTAAGTGCAAACCGCCGCCCCTCTCGTCAAACTACCTCACGCCGCCGCCGTGCGCCGCCCGCCACCGCCCGCCGCCGCCGCCGCTTCGCCGGAAATTGTTCCGGCCTAGTTTTTCGAGGAGAATCCGTTCGTGCAGAATTCGTCAGCGCTTCTAGTGCAGGCTGACGAAGGAGTCTCGGTTCTGGTCGTGGACCGGATTGGCGATATCTACCGCAGTCTACCGAGAAGAGCCGACGTTATTGTAACTACGGTTGGAGCCAGGCACAAGTGCCAGCAAGGTAGTGGTTTTGAACCCCCTATGTATGTCGATAACTGTTATTGTTGTTTTTTCGTATTGATCGTCTCCCGGCTGTTATTTCTTTGTTCTTCCGCTGCCTCGCCGGGGGGCGGATCCGGAACAACCAACAATACCTTATTAGGCTCTATATGCCATATTGAATTCAGAGTTAAAATACTCGTCTATCATCTGGCCTCGTGTCCTAAGGGGTACAGTAGGGTTATCGATGACCAGCTCGGGTGGATGATTCTTATTCCACCGGAAACCTGGTCTATATGAGGTGGATGCTACGTGATGAGTGTCGATTCTTGCATCCTATTCCCCCTGTAGACCTGATGGATCTTCTTGAATACCACTTTTTGTTTCATCAGCTTGCGCATGTTCTCCTCCAGCTGGCACGTGATCTAGATCAGCTTGCGCGTGATCTGGATCAATGTTGCTTGAATCGGCACTCATAGCTGCCACACCTATTGCTTGATGGTCCTGTACGGAGTCACTGTTAGTCAAATCAATGACTTCAATTACTTGGGACTCCAGCTTGCGCAACATTTTGAATATCGACATTGGTAATCGGTGTGTCCATGCGTGCTGGTCTTCAGCTTGGAGTCTGGTCTGTACCTCGTCGTCACTTGATTCATCCAGGTTAGTTTACTCCAGACGAGTGTACAAGTCATTTTGCTGAGCAGCTGATGTTGATCTGAGGATGGTTTCATCAAACATCACGTGAGCTGATTCTTCAACAATTAGCGTCCTGTTGTTGAAAACTCTATATGCTCTGCTCACAGATGAGTATCCTAGAAAGATATCAGCATCAAATTTAACATCAAAATCTTGTAGATAAGTTTTACCATTGTTATGGATGAAGCAGCTGCATCCAAATACCCTGAAATAAGATATATCAGGTTTCTTGGGATGGGTTACAACATGACGATTATTAATCATCGATCTGTTCTAAGTATAACAATCTGTGTTAACTGCTTCAGCCCAAAATTTCTTAGAAATACCAGAATCAGCAATCATTGTTGTAGTAGCTTCTTTTAAAGTTCTATGTCTACGCTCAGCTAAGACGTTTTGTTGAGATGTTCTAGCTGCAAACAACTCGTGCTTGATTCCAATCTCATCTAGATAAGAGGATATTTTATAATTTAAAAACTCATTTCCTCTATCACTTCTTATCTGGTTAACACTACAAAATTTGTCATTTTGTAAACGTTTTAAAAGCTTGATCAGCTGGTTGGCAGTTTGATCTTTAGATTTTAAAAACAACAGCCATGTAAATTTTGAAAAATCGTCAACAACGACAAGGGTGTATTTCATCCCCTAAGATGGTTACGGGTATGGGACCGAAAAGATCCATGTGTAAAAGTTCCAGCTTACGTAAGTTTTGTTACTGCCTCTATTTTTGAAATTTGATTTTATATGTTTTCCCAGCAGACACACATAACAAATCTTGTCTTTGAAAATTTTAATTTGGGTAAGCCATCAACTAACTCACGCTTACTCAGATTGGCAATAGTTTAGAAATTAAGATGGTTCATCCGCTGATGCCATAGCGAGCTCTCAGAAGAGTCAGCTGCTAGGAAAGTTTGTTCAGTATGCGGCTGGTCTGACCAGTCTATTTTGTAGATATTTCTTGATCTGTAACATACCAGCACGATCAGACCTTCCGGATTTTTAATTGTGCATGTGTGCTTTTGGAACTTAACTGAATAATTACTGTCACACAATTGACTGATACTTATCAAATTGTAACACAAGGTCTCAATAAGGAGAACGTTGTTGACAGTAAAGTTACCATGGGTAAGCTTACCCTTACCCACAGTGTTACCATTTGAGTTGTCACCGAAGGTGATCTTAGGTTCATTGCACGTCTTGATATCTGATAACAGCTTGGGATCACCACTCATGTGCCTAACACATCCACTGTCCAGGTACCATGTTGATTGATCCAGTCTTGAAACCTGTTGTTCCTAAAATCACAAACAAACCAGAGTTGGGTACCCTTTGATTTACTTGGGTCCTGGCTTGATTAATCCCTTCGGGACCCATACTTGGATAATCTTAATGAAATTTACCAATACGTGTACCAAATTATGTGTGTTCTTTATGTGTGTTTTGTGATCTGAAATGAGTTTGATACGCAGTATATTTGCCTTTAGATCTGGGATTATTATACTTAGGCCTGTACTGCCTGTACTTCGTAAAAGCTTTCGAGAATTGGCCTGGCTTTTTCCCACCAGATTTGGGTTGACCCCCCATCTGTTCAACTCGTTTCTTTAGCCAGCTCTCTCTAGGCTGCTCAGGAGCAGTATATCCCAGCCCGTAGTATGTACCATGCTAGATTGGAGGCTTAGCTGCTATCGTAGACTAATCAGATTGTGCCTCTTCAGGCTGTCCCGTGCTGGATTTTACAAAGTTCGGGTTTGAAGCTTTGTCCTATCCAGCTATGGGGTACAGCTAGTCTCTGAATTATTGCTATCATTGCTAACATAGCCCAATACGGATCTGTCACCGGATGGCTTCATAGCTCCATGCAATTTATCAAGGGAAGCAGACGACTTGGTCCATGAGCTTATGGTTTCAGCTAAACGCTGATTTTCATTTACTATCTCCTGTGACCTATTTCTCAATTGCTCATTCTCAGTCATTAGCGTACTTAGAGCTTCCTGTAACTCGCTTGAGCTTACCAGCTCAGCTTTTGTCGCAAGGCTCTCCTTTTCAGCCTTGACCTCCTCAAATGATTGAGACAACTTCTTGTACTCATGGACCATATCATTTAGTGCAGTGAAAATGTCCTCACGTGAAATTCTAGATTGGAGAAATCAAATACCTCATCAGTTTCATCATCCATGAGACACTGTACTTCATCCTCACTCTCGCTTGATGAGGATGTCCCTGAGCTGGACTCGTCATAATCGGTATCTGCACACGAGCTCTTGTTTTCTTCAGCTACCTTTTCCGTCCTCCTCTTTCTGTAAAATTTCTTCTCCTTATTGTTTTTGCTGGTGCGATCTGGTTGCTTCTTTGCATCCAGATTGGCCTTCCTGCAGTCAGCTATGAAGTGACTAGGCAGGGACATGGCATCGTTGCTAAGCTCCTCAGCTGTTTTGCTGCTTTGTGGGCTCTGTTCTGGGATGGTTGCAGCAAGAGCTTTGGTTGGTTGTGAGGTTGAAGGCTCTGACTCTGATCTTGTTTCCAGTTCAAACTCATAGGCCTTAGGTTGGCGAATAGGTCATGCAGCTCCAGTTTGTTCAAACCTTTAGATTCCCGCATGGACATAGTCTTCACGTCCCACTCCTTGGGCAGTGCTCTCATCACTTTCAGGGCCAGCTCACTGTTACTATATTTTTTATCCATTATGGTCAGCTCTATCACCAGCGAGCTGAATCGAAAATCAAATTCTTCCATGGTTTCTTCAGGCTTCATCATGATCAACTCAAACTTTTGAAATGCCACAATCAGCTTGTTCTCTTTTGTCTCCTCATTGTCCTCACATATCTGGGTGAGTTTTTCCCATATCTCCTTGGTTGTGGTACACGTTTGGATCTTGCTAACATATTGTTGTCCATCGTCTTATACAGAATATCCTTGGCCACATTGTCCAGATTTGCTTTCTTTCTGTCCTCGGAGGTCCACTCCATCCTTTGCTTATCTACCCATTGAGCTGCACCTGCTGAGATAGCTACTGCAGTATTTGTCTTCATAACCTTGCTTGGTCCATCTGTTATGACGAACCACATATCATCGTCCTGAGACGCTAGGTGAGCTTGCATCCGGATCTTCCAGACGTCGTACTCCTCCTTATAAAACATGAGAATTT
This sequence comes from Dorcoceras hygrometricum, assembly GCA_001598015.1. NCBI lineage: Eukaryota > Viridiplantae > Streptophyta > Magnoliopsida > Lamiales > Gesneriaceae > Dorcoceras > Dorcoceras hygrometricum. The sequence goes on along the minus strand of KQ999377.1, from coordinate 31,330 downwards.
TGTTATGAGAAATCGACATATTTAATGAATGCAAATAACAAGCTGTTCAAACACTGAGATACCAAGCTCTGATAATCGTCTTATACAGAATATCCTTGGCCACATTGTCCAGATTTGCTTTCTTTCTGTCCTCGGAGGTCCACTCCATCCTTTGCTTATCTACCCATTGAGCTGCACCTGCTGAGATAGCTACTGCAGTATTTGTCTTCATAACCTTGCTTGGTCCATCTGTTATGACGAACCACATATCATCGTCCTGAGACGCTAGGTGAGCTTGCATCCGGATCTTCCAGACGTCGTACTCCTCCTTATAAAACATGAGAATTTTGTTATGAGAAATCGACATATTTAATGAATGCAAATAAACAAGCTGTTCAAACACTGAGATACCAAGCTCTGATACCACTTGTTAGGATCGAAAATAAGGCTCGGGATTTCAGGAGAGGGGTGAATGAACTCCTTTGCTAATTTTTCCGAAAACCTGGTTTAAAAAGATTTTACAACTCTACAACTCTTTGTTAACCTCTAAGCTGAGTTACCAGCTTGGAGGGTTCTCAGTGCAAGCTGTTGTCTCGTGTAATAAAAATGTTTATGCGGAAAAACACAATTCAAGAGTGAATAGGTAAAATTCGTAAATGTAAAAGATAAGAGAAAATAGTTTATTTGTGGAAGTTCGGAGTTTAATCTCATACGTCTCCCCTTCTTCCTCAATAGGAAGGATTTTTTCACTAGAATATTTGATTTATACAACTCCTTGTACAAACCCGATCCGACAGCCAGCAGCTGCAAGAACTCCTAATCTCATGATAGAAACAGACTCGCAATCTGTTCTACAATAAAAAGAAACACAGCTCTAAGCTGGTGAGCTATTCTAGCTCTCAACACTGTTATTTATTATATTAAACAAGGAAAACTCAATACTACAGAGTGTTTACAAAGATTGTGACACAGAAAATTGAATAACAATAAGTTGTGTGTGTGTCACTAGCTGTGAGCTGGTTTGAGAGTTGAAATCTATTTTTTCTCTTGTTGTGCAAGCTCGTTAATTCAGCAGTTCGTAAGTTGTCTAAGCATTAGGTGACTTCAAATTATCCAATTCTCCAATTTATACCATTTGGATACAATGGTAATAAATGTTACCAGTATACACGTCGTATAAATCCAAAGTGAGATGTTTGCGACGTCTTAAATGCTTGTATTCACGTACACCTTCATTAAATGATTTTGCTCTTTTAGCATACACTGTGCCGTTCTCAGTTGAAAACATATCTATGTATATCTGGGATTTGTTCAAAGTAGTTCCAAAGACTACAAAGCGAACTTGATAAGTCAACACATCAAATCAATCTGTACGAAACCTCAAAACAATCTGAAATTCATTTTGTTAGGTTGTCTTTACTCAGTTGGGTTCCAATCTGGTCACTGGTGTTGAACTGCTCTAATCTGGTCCTAAGCTATTTTGCTCTAATATGCTTCTAAGCTGTTCCAGATTGTAATCTTTGTTCATAACTGTTCTTCTTCTATAGAAACACAAGCCTTCCTGATTGCATCCAACTCTTCTCAAAGAATCTGGCTTGTCCTTCACTAACGCCATCCCTGAATCATCTTGGCTCTGAGCTGTTTTCTCAAGTGATCGAATACGAAATCCGTTCTTGCCGATCTGTTTGGAAGTTCTCTGCTCTTGTAAAACTGATCTAATCTCAATCCGCTCTTGTTTCAACCGAATAATTATTTAGATTCTTCTGAGCTGTTCTTCCGAGCTGGTTTGTCTTTAACCAGCTTAACTGAATTCCTTGAGCTGGTTTGACTTTAACCAGATTAGATGCGAACTAACATCTTTGAACTGGTTTGTCCTTAACCAGTTTAGCTCCGATCTGATTTCAATAATCAATCCAGTAAGCTTCGTCTTGATCTGATTGATAAATCCTTGAGCTGATTTAATCTCTTTTTGTCTTCACCAAAACTTATAAATTATCCATCATTTTACATGGAGGTGGATTCATCAGCTGAGTGTACTGGACATATTTGTTATCGTTGGATCCGAAAATTATAAAAGGATGAGGAGTTGTATCGAAGAAATAACTTTTGCAGCGTGTTTATTCAAGATATCTTTGATTCTTATTCTCAACAGAATAACTTTATTCTAATTGTTTAATTTTCATTCAATCTTCTATATTGATTTCATCTCAGAGTTGAATCAGATCGTGTCAGGCCCCATGCTAATTACTAACAATTAACACATAATAAGCGCATAAACACGGAAGCTAAAAAATCAGGGCTTAAAAATTTTTCGAAATACTATGGGCCTGAACTTCAAATCATACATTCAAAATATTCAATACTCAAAATATGAGTTAACTCAAACTCATACAACAAATAACCACAATATCAATTCAAAATACAGATCCCCAAATACAAAGATAACACGGGGCATCCCCCGATTCAATACATATCATAAATAGACTGGGACTCAAGGGTGCGGGGATCGACCAGCTGAACTTCCACTCTGTCCAGCTAGGTTACCTGAAGCTCCTGCAAATGGGCAACGCAGACCCAAACAACGAAAGCAGGAAAACAAGTACGAGGTCAAGCCTCAGTACGAAGAGCTATCAAAGCAGATAAACATGAAACATGCTATAATCAATGCTATGAATGCATGAGGGCTATCAAGAAATCGGATAGCTAGACCAGTCTATCAACTGGCAACTCAAATCAAGCCTCTATACCACTCACAGCCAATCAGCCGGTGGAAATCATCGGTCCGTGATCATCGGGGCCCGTCAGCCCATCACAGCTCGGTGGTAGACACTCGAATCCGGTAGTCACCACTCCGAAGATAGCATTGGACTTTTCGGGCACGACTCAACAGTCGGCCAGTCACAACGTGGCATCCAATCAGGTAATCAAATCAATCTGTCAATTCAGGCTCAAGATGTTTGCATGAATGCCATTCAATATTCATGCTTGATGCATACAATTCATAATACGTGAAGCAAAACATAACTCAATCAATTCCAGCATATAAATTCACGTAAGCCACATAACAGCAGTTCACAACATCGAAATATAGACATGTTCACGCTCAAAGCTGCTAAGGGCTGCTCAATCGTACCTCGAATCCACAAATTCTACCTCACAAATTCAAACAGGGCACGAGAGCACTCACGACCAGAAACCAGTAGCTTTCACGATCTTCTCCAAGGTCGTTCTGCAGCTTCAAATGGGTAGCAATCGAAAGAGAAGTTCAATTCCAGCATATAAATTCACGTAAGCCACATAACAGCAGTTCACAACATCGAAATATAGACATGTTCACGCTCAAAGCTGCTAAGGGCTGCTCAATCGTACCTCGAATCCACAAATTCTACCTCACAAATTCAAACAGGGCACGAGAGCACTCACGACCAGAAACCAGTAGCTTTCACGATCTTCTCCAAGGTCGTTCTGCAGCTTCAAATGGGTAACAATCGAAAGAGAAGTTCACAAGGAACCCAGCGCCACCGAAAACACTCAAATCTTCGACGGAGAACGACGGGAAGAAAGCCTCGGTGAACAGTAGCTCTACAAGGGTTTGAGAAAGAAGAGATAAGGAATGGCTGGCTCAAAATAATTCTAAGTGTTGATCAACACCTCTATATAAAT
>KQ999376.1:33155-50400 GCA_001598015.1 Dorcoceras hygrometricum | reverse complement strand
AAATCGAGAGTCGCTATATATCCGATAGCTATGCATACATCTTGGAGATCGAATAGTGACATAGCGAGTGTAACTAGGTAAACACATTTACCTAAAACACTTCTAGTACTCTGGCCAGAGATTTATACACTATTATCCCCTCAGATAGCATAGGATATCCATGCATGTCTGCGAGCGGTGAATCCTCGACAACTATGCATCGACTCCCACATGCATCGGGGTCTCACCCAATCCCGACGCCTTATGACCCCAAGTGATTCGGCAAACGGGTTAAAGTGAGACGCCTATCATGTAGAGTCTCAATGACGTTTCGAGTCGTGAGGACTAATCAGTACAACCAAGACCTCGGACTTATCCACTCGACAAATGGTAACCACTTGGAAAGTCCGAACGAGGGTACTTCAATAGATCACCAGGTCACTATCTATCTGCAAGCTCAGAACATCACAATGTTCCCTATCAATGAAACATGTTACTTCGCATCGCAGATACTAGTCTCGAACTCGGGCGGCCTTATCCTCATTGATGGCCCAATCGACTAGGAACATGTTCAGAATACACAGCGACTATTAGATGTGTTTCATGATAGCCGTCATACCCACTATCACATCTAACATACGCTTGAGTGCATTCTAGGTCTTTACTCAACGCAATTGTAAATCATCATACATACAATGAAAGTAAAGAACGCCATATAATAAATGCGAATATCATATATAAAGATTGTTTCATACAAGAGTCTATAAACCCACACGCCACAAGTTGGCTAGTTGGGCATCTACTCTAACAATTTGATGTTGAAAATTGTTAGTGTCTGCGTCTGCTTCCTGCTGGTAAGAAGTGCTTGCTGCTGATTGACCAGCTGGTGGTCTAGATGTGCTTCCGACTGGTTCACCAGCTGGTGGACACGATACCAATTGAAGAGGACTCGCGATTGGTTGTCCAGTAGTTGGTCCAAATACCGGCTGATTATTCCTTGCGGTTGGTTGTCCAGCTGGTGATGTTGATATTGATTTATATGTACTCCTAGCTGGTGCAACTTCTGGTTGAGCAGCATTTTGATTCTTTTTCGCTTTATTTCCAGCAGCTGGTGCACTAGTAGGACACTGATCCAGCGGCTGATCCATGTTAGTTAAATTAATAACAACTGGATTACCTGTCATGTCCTGTTGAACATTGTTGTGCGTTATAACCACTGTTGGTTGTTCCCCCTCAGCTGATTGTCTTTGTGGCACGTCGTCGTCTGATTCTTCAAGACTTGTTGACTCCAGACGTGAACACAAATCATGTAAGCTTGCAGCTGAATTTGACTTGAAGCTGGTTTCATCAAACACTACGTGTGCTGATTCCTCAACCGTTAAGCTTCGATTGTTGAACACTCGATATGCTTTGCTCACAGCAGAATAGCCTAAAAAGATACATGCATCAGATTTAGGTTCAAAGGCTGTTAGATGCTTCTTGCCATTGTTATGAATGAAACACTTGCATCCAAACACCCTGAAATATGAAATGTTAGGTTTCTTGCTATTCCAGATCTCATAGGGGGTTTTATCGTGCATCCTATTGAGCTAGCATTTTTGATTTCTTTTTCGCTTCATTTCCTAGCAGCTGGTGCACTAGTAGGACCTGATCCAGCGGCTGATCCATGTTAGTTAAATTAATAACAACTGGATTACCTGTCATGTCCTGTTGTAACATTGTTGTGCGTTATAACCACTGTTCGGTTGTTCCCCTCAGCTGATTGTCTTTGTGGCACGTCGTCGTCTGATTCTTCAAGACTTGTTGACTCCAGACGTGAACACAAATCATGTAAGCTTGCAGCTGAATTTGACTTGAAGCTGGTTTCATCAAACACTACGTGTGCTGATTCCTCAACCGTTAAGCTTCGATTGTTGAACACTCGATATGCTTTGCTCACAGCAGAATAGCCTAAAAAGATACCTGCATCAGATTTAGGTTCAAAGGCTGTTAGATGCTTCTTGAAATTGTTATGAATGAAACACTTGCATCCAAACACCCTGAAATATGAAATATCAGGTTTCTTGCCATTCCAGATCTCATATGGGGTCTTATCATGCATTCTATTTATCATTGATCTGTTCTGAGTGTAACACGTTGTGTTAACTGCTTCTGCCCAAAATTTTTGAGAAATACCGGAATAGGCAATCATAGATCTAGCAGCTTCTTTTAAAGTGCGGTTTCTCCTTTCAGCTAACCCGTTTTGCTGAGGAGTTCTAGCTGCTGAAAGCTCATGCTTTATTCCCAAATCTTCCAAATAAGAAGTTAATTTAAAATTTAGAAATTCAGTACCGTGATCACTTCTTATCCGGTTGACTGAACAAGATTTGTCATTTTGCAAATGTTTTAAAAGTCTTATCAGCTGGTCGGCGGTTTCAGATTTTGCTTTTAAAAACAACACCCATGTATATTTTGAAAAATCATCAACTACTGCTAGGGTGTAAGACGTTCCCCCTAAGCTCGTGATTGAAATAGGACCAAAGAGCTCCATGTGCAAGAGCTCAAGGCAGCGGGTAGAACATTTTCCGCCTTTATTTTTGAAAGTTGATTTTATTTGTTTTCCCAGCTGACAGGCTGCACAAATCTTATCCTTAGAAAAGCTAATTTTTGGCAAACCAGAAACCATATCATGTTCACTCAACTTGGCAAGTGTTTTGAAGTTAAGTGGTTTCATTTTTTGGTGCCACAGCCAGCTCTTGGAAGAACCAGCTGCTAGGAAAATTTGTTCAGACCTCATCTGATCTGACCAATTGACAATGTAGGTATTCCCCGATCTGATTCCTACCAACAGTGTCAGACCATCAGAGTTCTGAACTGTACATGTGTGCTTTTGAAAGTCAACTGTGTAACCATTGTGAGACCTGGATTGTATAAGATTAATTGTTGGATTAATTGTGTATAGAACAATTCTGGTATCCCCATGATTTTGGTGTTTGAGTTAGAAACTGGTCCGTGGTGAAAACCAGTCGTAGCATGTATTTGTAATGCGGGATATCAAACACCGTCTTTTTGGCGTGAGTGACCAGTCGTTGGCAAAGTCTGCCAGCAGATAGTATTTTGTTGGCTTGCGTGGGTAGGATCTGCCAGCAGCAACGTTTACGTGGATTCAGCAGAGAGCGCTAAGGGATTTCGAAACGGTGACGTTTTGTGAGGCATCGACTGGGTGATATCTGTTAGCAGCAAGCTCCTGTAGCGAAGTGTAATACGCCGTCGTTTGGATTAGTGGAGGCGACGTCGTTTGGTTAGCGCTAAGAAATCAGCAGCTGGTGTGTTTGCCCCTAGTAGCGATCAGTCGTTGCTTGTGTTAGTTCAATGGTTAGGAACAAACGGTTTTTGACCAGCTTTCGCTTTGTCTTTGTCCAGTTTGTTCTTTAGCCAGTTAGGCTTGAAGCTATCAGGTTTTGAAAAGCCGATATCAGCTTTTCCATTATCACTCAACTTTGGAGAGTTCTGATCATCATATTTTACCGACTCAAAGCAGTCATATATCACGCTGGCTTTGACAAAGTTCCTTGTTTTGAACTTGTCATTGGCCTGCTGTGACTGAGTACTGGTCTCTCCTTCACTGAATTCACTACTATTGAATCCCAAACCAGACTTATCATTGGCTAGTTTTTGACTCTCGTTCAGTTTGTGAAGAGATCTAGAAGACCGATTCCAGGCGCTCACTACTTGCTTCAATACTTCGATTTCAGCTTTGAGCTCACTGGTCTCATATTTCAACTCATCATTCTCAGCTGTTAGCTTACTCAACTCAGTCTTCAGGCTGTCAATATCCTCAAGCTCATCAGAACTTGATTCAATCGAACTACTTTTTAGACTCATGTTTTCAGTTTTAGCTTCCTCGAATGAGTGAGAAAGCTTCCTGTACTCTTTGACCATGTCATTTAGTGCTGTGACAAGGTCTTCTCGTGTAAATTCAATGTTGGAAAAATCGAATACCTCGTCATCATCCATCTGGTCAGCCATGAGACAATGAACTTCCTCTTGTTCACTGTCGCTTGAAGATGAACTGCTGCTGGATGAGTCTGAATCACTATCTGCCCAGCTCTTGGTGCTTTCCTCAGCAACCAGTACTTTCCTGTCATGATTGCGGCTGGGTTTCTTGTCACTTCTCATCCTCATCGGCCTATCCTTGGATCGCTCCTTGGATCTTTCGACATTTCTATCATCATTCTTGTCATCATGGTTGTACCGATCATCCTTCTTGTATCTACCCTCCTTCTTCTCATCTCTTCTGTATCTGTCATCTTTCTTGGGCCTGTTGCACTCAGCTGCAAAAGTCCCTGGTCGTTCACAATTGAAACATATCACGTCAGATACAGATTTATCAGATTTATTATAGTTATTATAAGGAGTAGAAGAGTTAAAGGATCTTCTCAAATATTTCCCAAACTTCTTGACGAAGAGGGACATCACGTCGTCATTGAGCTGGTCGGCAGACTTGCTAGTGCTGGGAGAGCACTGTTCAGTAGTTGTATTTGCTGCCAATGCTTTTGTCGGCTGGGAGGTTGAGGGAACTTCAGATCTTGTCTCCAATTCAAACTCATAGGCTTTTAAGTTGGCAAACAGATCGTGAAACTCCAGCTTGTTCAAGTCTTTTGATTCCCTCATAGCCATTGTCTTCACATCCCACTCCTTGGGCAATGCTCTCATTACTTTCAGTGCCAGCTGTTGATGTATTCCTTCCCAAGGCTGTTCAACTCTATGACAATTGCACTGAATCTTTCGTCGAACTCAGTCATGGTCTCTCCATCCTTCATCTTGATGGACTCATACTTCTGTTGAGCGACTGTTAGTTTGTTCTCCTTCGTTTCATCGCTTCCCTCACATATCTGGGTTAGCTTCTCCCATATATCTTTAGCATTAGGACAGTTCTTGATCTTGCTGAACATGTTCTTGTCTTTGTCCAGCGTCTTGAATAGTATGACCTTTGCCACATTGTCTAGGTTCGCCTTTTTATTGTCCTCATGGGTATATTCGTGTCTAGCTTTCTCAAGAAACTGAGGCTCGCCATTGGATACAGCAAACGCCAGATTGGGCTTCATTATTTTCAATGGTCCTTCTGTGATGACATACCACATGTCATCATCCATAGCTGCTAGATGCGCTTGCATCCGAATCTTCCAGTCATAATACTCTTCCCTCGAAAAAAAAGGAATCTTGTTGTGAGAGATCGACACATTAAGATATAATAAAGCACGAAAGATAACTTTTCAATAACTGAGATCGCAGGCTCTGATACCAATTGATGGTCCCAGAAATAGGATCAATATGTGTATAGGAGTTCAGAAGGGGGGGTTGAATGAACTCCTTTCGATTTTAGATTTTCGAAACTCTTTTAAACTGTTTTTCAAGCACTGCTTAACTTAAGTTTGAGTTACCAAACTTAAGGATCTCAGTTTTATGCAAATCTCTTGGCCAACAAAATAGTGCGGAAAGAGGCCAATCAATTTGTGAACAGACAAACAGTAAATAGATTGCTGAATGTAAAAGATAAGAGTCAGGGATTTGTTTCTGGAAGTTCATACTTCATGTCCTACGTCTCCCCTTCTTCCTCCTCGGAAGGTATCACTAGAAGATTTGATGCAAGTAGCCTTTCTACAAACACCCAATCACACAAGCCTCACTTGTATGAACTCCTAGACTCGCTAACTTCACACGCAGACGCTGTTGCGGGTTATCAAGTAACAAAATGATATTTTCGAACTGCTTCACAAAGCCAGTTCGTTACAGACTCAATAAATATGACAATGAATACAGTTTCTGAGTGTTGTAAAATTCTATGGTTTCTAAAACAAAGAAACTCGATTCAACAAGATGAACCAGAGAATGGACTCGAAGGTTTGTCTATGAACAACAACAGTAGTGTTCTTCGAGTCTTGAGCTTTTTGAATATGTTCAACAGATAGATAGCTCAAGAAATATTTTGACAGCGTGACCGCGATGATAACAAGAGTTTCTTCAATCCAGCTTCTGCTATTTATAGGCTTCGATTTCAACGGTCATTAAATTCTTCAAAGGAAATAAATCCCGTTTGAATTTCAGTCAAATTTGTACACCGTAATTCCTGCTCCACCAAGAGGCAAGTCGCACAATGTCAGAGCAAATTTGGCGTTGTACCATATTTGTGCAAACTCCGTAAACCACCCTCTGAGATAGTGTACTATTTACCAAGAATATTACTGACACTGTTCCCTCAATTAATGTCATATGTACGATTCAATCTTTGCCTTTGATTTCTTCTAATATGAACGTTTGAATCGATTCATAGTTCGTGCAACTACTGAAGACTTGAATCTCTGATAGGTGTACAACTGCTGATGGCTTCAACGACTGACGATATGCACCAGCTGGTCGCTTGAAATATTTTACTTCAAAAAATATCGGCTGGTCCAAGATCACTGTAGCTACCTGTTGGTTTTCCTTATCGCAAAAAGCATCTGCTGAAACGTAGCACGAAGGCAAAACGCTGTCGTATCTATATAACCAAACGACATCGTTTAACTACCGCTAACATTAAGTACCATCGACTGGTAAACAATCCACTGTAGCTCTCTGCTGATTCTCACTGTAGCCATCTGCTGAATATCACTGTAGCTACCTGCTGAATTATCAACGCAAACTCCAATGACTGAGATTATAGCGCTAGATCAAAACGCTGTCGTTTCAACTTATTTTAACGCTGTCATTTTGACTAATCCAAACGCTGTCGTTTTGTAATCCTTAACGAAACACGCTATCTCTCAAACGCTTGCGCCTGCTGATTGCTAGTCATCTGCTGATACTTTCATCTGCTGATTTCCTATGAATAAGCATTCTGCTGAAATCAACTATCAACTGATAATATCACCAACTGATTCACTGTAGCTTATAACTGATAGTTCCAACTGCTGAAAAATAACCATCGGCTGAAAGTATTCTCTTGTTAAATTGCGACTGCTGATTTGTCCAATAGCAACTAGTCTTGTTTTGTTATCACCAAAACTAATAAATTTTATCCTAACACTCCTCTTCTGACGGAACCGTCACGGCGAGAGCTGCTCCCAAGCTCTCCGGAACAATACACATCCTCTATGTGAACGAACTCGAAATAAACGAGTGGGTCGCTCCTGAGTCTAGCAAGGTGAGTGTAGTGACACCTAGCACACGAATCTCACCTGAAACAGAAATGTCACACAGGTACGCGTTTATGGTCAAACTAGATCCCAAAAAGCAGTTAGAAGCGTTAGACATTTCTAAGTTCGCTATTCCTACCCGTCTAAGTTCTCAAGGTAGGTCTTAAAAGATCTAACAATTCTTACCTATATCAATTCAGCAACTAAGGCATAAAATCTCCTAGCAGTGCTCTACCTAGCATTCAATTTTTTATTTAAAACATCCAAAAAAAACAACACTTCAAAGCATGGAAACGACGGAAATCTAAAACAGAATACCCGTGAGCAATGTCGTGTCCGGATCTCCAGCCTTTTCCTGCATCACAAAAACACGACCTGTGGCCTGTCTCTTCTTAGGGCAATCCCTATAAATATGCCCTGGCTCCTTGCAATGATAGCACCGGCCTGAACCAGCCATGCAAGGTCCTGAATGCTGCTTACTGCACTCCTTGCAGATCGATGTCCCTCCAGGTCTAGGGGCGTTGTCCCCCTGCTGCTGCGGCCTCTGCTGACCCTGCGGTCTCTGCTGCTGAGGCCCCTGAGGAGTTGGGCCCTTAGGAGGCCCCTGAAATGGTCTCTTTGCTAGCGGCTGCGAAGACTGGCCCCTGACGGGCGGCTGTAACTGGCGCTTCCTCTGGAAGTCATCCCTCATATCCTTCCGGCCCCTCTCGGACCGGTACGCCTTGTTCATATGTAGCCACATCCGTCATATTGACATCGTGGTGGATGTCTGGTCGTAGTCCATCAGTAAACTGCCGCAACTTCTCACTCTCCACTATTTCTATTGAGGGCACGAAGTGACACCCCCGCTCGAACTGTTGTACGTACTCAGCAACAGACTTGTCTCCCTGGCGGAGACTCATAAACTCCCGAATAAGTTGGCTCCGGGCATCAGCAGTGAAATACTTCTCAAAGAAGACAGTCTTGAATCCATCCCAAGTCAGACTTCGGCACTAGACCGACAACTGCGCTCTCCCACCAAAGAGCGGCATCAACCTTCATCATGAAGATGGCACAACGAACCTTGTCAGCGTCTGGGAGACCCATATAAGCATAGGTGGTCTCCAAAGATCGGATCCACTCCTCAGCAACAAGTGGATCAGTAGTCCCTGAGAACTCCTTAGGTCCCTATCTGTGGAACCTCTCAACGACGTCCTCCCCATGTGACTTCTTGGGTCGTGGGTCGCTCTGACTGACGCTCCAAAAGCCTAGCAATTCCTCCTAGCATATCCATGTTAGCTCTCTCATACGGTGTCAGCTGAGGAGGTGGGGGAGGAGGAGGCGTAATCATCCTGGTGGCTCCTAACGTGTCTGGGAGGCATACTGATACATCAAAACCTTATCACATAAATCAAAGGGCATGACTAAGCGTCTAACACTTAACATTCTAAGGCCAAAACTCATGCAGAAATAAAACATGCAGCATCGAACATAAACATAAATCGTAAAACTATAAAATCACAGACTGGCAGTGCGACTTCCGAGCTCCACACAGCAGGCTAGTACCCCACCAGAACCACCGCTCTGATACCAACTGAAACGAACCAGACTCTAATTTTTTTTAAATCATATGCGGAATAAAGAACTAATAGGTATGGCTCGTCCCTTTTTAAATCTTTTCTAAAAATATACTTGATAAAGAAATAAATAATATTATAATAATTCATAGAGTAAATGTAAAATCATCCATACATTGTTAAAAAGAACAGACTGAGTAAAAGTACTGAACATGACATGCTAAAAATCAATGACTGAAAAGTGTATCATAACAAAATAAAGACACATAGTGGTCACGGGGTACTGCTGCAACAGGCGGTCTGAGCTGGTAGTGAGTCAGGAATTATTGTTCATCATGGAGCAGTAGATTCGAGATGATCTGAGATCGTGAGTTGGGTTGACCATCTAGAGCTGGTTTGACCATTACGTGCTGGTTCGAGTACGTACCTTGAGATCTGGGTGCGTGAGTTGATCCAAAAGCCTCGTGATCTGAAATAATCGTAAGCTGAATAAGCATAGCAAGCTGATCTGAGTGATTTGTACCGAGTTGAGTACTTTAAGATGATCTACGTGCAGCTAGCTGAGAAGAGGGTACACGACCTGAGCTGGTCGACATGTGCTGAGCTGAGCGGTGTAAGCTGAGCTGAATGCTCTGTGCTAGTCAGAGTGAAACCTGATCTGGATAGTTAGCGTTGATCTGATATCAGTTTGAGTAGTAGGGCGTAAATTGGATTCAGCTCTGGGAGTTTTGCAGCGTTCTGAGCTGAGTAGTGAGATTAGGTACGTGGTGCTGTGTTGTTGGGTTAAATCAGCATGGGTGAAAGCTGATGGAGAAGAACAGTTCTGGTGTAAACTGTTGATTATTCCGTATCGAGTTTGGCATGGATCAGATCAGTCGCGAGCATATCTGAGTGGAATAGTTCTAGACTGAGCTGCTTCGTTGGGTGTCGGACAAGTTTTCTATCGGGAGCTGTTTTTGGTAAAATAGCGTTGAGGCGAACAACTCTAGAACTTTGTTGAAGAGTGTAAGCTGTTAAGATCTAGAGTGTAAGTTGGATTCAGCTTAGGGATGTTGTGCCCTGAGCTAAGTGATCAGATTACGGGTGTCGTGCCGTGCTGGTTGGTGAGAGCAGCTTAGGCGTAAGTTGACGCACTGTATAGTTGTTCTATTTCTGATTCGATTGTTTGTATTTAATTATTATTATGGGCTTTTGAATCAAAGTATATATTTGAGTATGTGTGTATCTTGAAGTTGTATTTTCAATTCAGGCCAAAAAGAAAATTTTAACCGCTTTTAAAGCTTCCGCATTGTAGCGTTGATTGCATGCTTATTTCGATCTTATGAGCACCGGGCCTGACATTGATAGATTGGTTCTTGCAGGCACAATCAGTGATACCTAGGGTATCATAGGGTGTGGTCTGATGGGTATGTCAAATAATGTGTTCTCTGAGTCACAAGGAGCTATAAGCCCACGACTAGTTGTATCCCTGTACCATAGAGGGTCACACAAGTACTGGATTCCCAATTTCCAGACCGATATGGATCAAAGTGTCGAGTGTACTGGAAGAGAACGGGAGTATGACTAACAAAATCAGCACATGAGTGAACCTGGCATATATAGATTTAGTGGTCCGAGAATTTGATTCTACATCATAATAATCAATTTTTCATGCTAAACACATCGGTGATATCTGATCAAAGATCGGGATTATGATGGAACCACATTGAGAAACTTGAAATGAATGTGCACTGTTTGAGTCGAAACGAATGTGCACTGTGTAAGTCCAACTCAACTCTATCTCTACATCTTAAAATATGTTAATGGAGAGACACAATGAGATAGTTGTTGATTATTCAGTCATAATCTAGCCTCCACTATTTCTCTCAATAGCCGACCCTCTCAACCTTCTCGGACACTGCACGTCACCGCCGCTGCTAGCTGACGCCGCCACCGTCTCCTTCCGCACTTTTCCATGTTCGGTTCGTCGTGTTCGTTCCGTTTGTGACCACTACTACACTTTTTAGTGCAAGGTAGTAGAGATATTGGGATTCCAGTTGTGGACCGGATTAGGCGTTGATCCAGATTCAACCAATGAAGGACTATATCCCTTTTGCGGAATAGTCGGAGCTGGGCATGAAGTCATCGAAGGAAAACCGCCTAAACATCCTATATATGTTTATTACCTACTTTATTTTGCGTATGAGCATCCCCGGTGCAATTAAAAAATTTTAAACTTCCGCTTCGCCACCGTGGGTGGGATTCGGATCTGCCGTTCGCCAACAATATGAGGATCTATATGACTCTAACTTATCAGTATTCACCGGCTTGGTCAGATTATCAAATATGTTATCCTTTGTATTATTTTTCTGCATCTCCACATTTCCTTCCTCTACTATTTCCCGTACAATGTGAAATTGTACGTCAATGTGTTTAGTCATGGAATGAAAATGGGATTTTGTAATGCACAAGACACTCTGAATATCATAAAATAAATGAATTTTCTATTTTTTGTGCCTAAGTTTCTTCAACAACCTTTGGATCCGTATAGTCTCCTTGCAATCTTGAGTAGCTGTCGTGTATTCTGACTCCAGCGTAGGTAATGCCATAACTTTATGTTGTTTTGAAACTCAGTTTACGGTACCCCCGCAAGTTTAAACAGATAACCTGTATATATTTGATTTTTATCAGGATCACTTGTATAATCTAAATCAACATGGCCTTCTGCGTGTCAAACAATACTCCAAAACATAGTGCAACATTGATGTACCTTAAGAATATCTATGGGTCCTCTTAACCGTGCTCCAATGCTCTCGTCTAGTGTTTGTCATGTAGCTACTAACTTCTGTCATTGCTTGTGTAATGTCTGGTATAGTATAAATCATAGCGAATATCAAACTTCCCACTGCCAGTGTATATGGTATCCGAGAACTCTCAGTCCTCTCTACTTCACTGCTAGGACACATCTCAAAAACTAACTTGAAGTTAATAGAAAGAGAGATCAAAATTGGCTAACTATCATGCATGTTGAAGCAGTACAAGACTTTCTTCAAATAATTTTTCTGAGAAATCCAACTCTTTTTGTTATTTCGGTCCAATGATCTTGCATCTGTAAAATCTTGTTTGCTGGTCCTAAGTCTTTCATATCAAATTATCTAGCCAATTGTCCTCCAATTCTTGGGATCGCTTTTTTTTGGATCCTGATCCAACATTTCATCTACTACGACAACAAAATGATATAATCATTTCTACTAGACCTCTTGAAATATGTGCAAAGGTCTGCACTAAGTCTGTTGTAACAAAGACTCATGATATATGAATCAAATATCTTGAACCAACAAATTGGAGCATAATGAATATTTTGAAGACTTAAAAACATATGTTTTCTTCTTAGTTGGATAAACTCAACATCTCCTGAGAAATTATCAATGAACGAGACAAATTATCTTGCTCCTCATAGGGATATGATCGGTTTTTCCCAAATATCTGAATGAATCAGCTCCAAGATGCTTGTATTTTTGACAGTAGAAATGCTAATAATTAATTGCTATATTGCTTTCAGATAACATAATGCACACAAAAGGATAACATTACTTTTTTAAGCCCTGATAACAACTTCCGTTCAGAGAGAATCATCAGTCCACATTCTGACATATGCCCGAGTTTTCTATGTCATAACATCTATAATTATTCTCCTAAACCACTTGATGCAATATCGAGCAATCTTATTTATATGTTTCCCACAAAAGAACATACAGATTTTTGACAACCTTTTCTGTCTTTATCACCACAAGCATGTCTTTCACGATTTCATGATCCCATTCTTGATATGATTCTTTACACCTGACATCATCCAATTGTCTAGGGGAAAATAGATTCTTTCTTGGACCATTCACATGTCATACCTCCTTTATGGTTGAGACTAGTTTCATCAAATATTTTTTATTTTTATGGTTCCAATCCCAGAGATTTCCAGGGTATGATCATTTCTAAAAATATAGACCCTCCTGAAACTGATTCATAATGGTCGAATCATTCTCTATGAGATGTCATGTGCCACGTCGCTCCTGAATCCATAATATATGCATCACAAAACTTTTTTGGCCTTCCACAACTGTTATTGTTTCGCTGAATAATACTTCAAAACTGCCTGAAGTACATGCCAAATTTACCTGAAAACCTTTCTCGATACTCTTTGTACACTCTTTCTTGATGTGTATTTTACCACCAAATTATAGCACTAAATATTTTTCTTCTTACTTCTTGATTTCATACTAAAGTCAAAGTTCCGTTGATCATCTCTTATCATTGGCAAGGC
This sequence comes from Dorcoceras hygrometricum, assembly GCA_001598015.1. Taxonomy (NCBI): domain Eukaryota; kingdom Viridiplantae; phylum Streptophyta; class Magnoliopsida; order Lamiales; family Gesneriaceae; genus Dorcoceras; species Dorcoceras hygrometricum. The sequence continues at coordinate 37,411 of KQ999376.1, read as the reverse complement.
GTTTGCTTGTATTAAAGATGTTAACCTATATTTCATATTCTTGTATCGACTTTCTTTATCAAGAACCGCGTTTAAAATATCACCAAAGTTTAAAACGCCCCTAAGAATATTGTTGGGTATGTTGATAAGACGATCATCAACATCTGGTATACTCTGAAACAGAAGTTTCGCACGTTCTTTTCCCTCTATTATTTGCCCCATGTAGATGAGCTGGAAAACTAGAGTATTCAGTGTATGGATATGGTCGATCATCGATGAGGATTCTGTCATCCGAGAGTATAAAACATTAAATTTAAGAAAATTTTGTTGTGAAGTGACTTGATCTCGTACATTTTTGTCAGAGAGTCCCAAATAACTTTTGCCGATTTTATTGCAGCAATAATCGAAAAAACTTCATTTGCTACAGCCAAGTATATACATTTGAAATAGCCACACCATTCATCTAATTTTACTTTTCATTGTTTGTGAAGTCCCTCATTCTATCTTCAAGAGTAGCCAAGCTATGCTCAAATTGCTTGTATCTTCAATTCTAAAGTATAAATTTGATTCCATTTAATTTTTCTATTTCGTTCTTTACCTTTCTTAATGCCAACAATAACTATCTCGCCTTATTATAAATTCAAAAAATCTTTTCTGAAGTGGAATGACATTCAAATCTGCAACCATAGAACATACTCAGAATTTGACACCAAGGCTCTGATACAACTTGTTGGTTCCAGGAACGACACCTTGAGATTGAAAGTGAAATTGGACAATTAAAATTACCAAACCTTTTACGTAAAAAACCCCCAAAAAAGTATAATGATGAAAACTACAGACAAGATAAAAAAAATTGCACTATAATATTTTGAGAATTAGAAACATAGAATATCTGAATACAGGATAAACATATATCACAAATATTATATAACCCACTCAAATATTTATGAATATTTAAAATGATAATAAAGAATTGAGAATTGAGAATTGAGAATTGAGAACAAGATAATACAAATAAAACTGAGGAGAGCTCGTTACTGAATTTTCCGTGTGTCATGGCAATGCCAACTTCAATAGTCATTCATCATATTCCCACGGTTTATGCTAGGATGGATGTCAAGTAATGATACCAACAATTGTGTGTTAGATGATTTATAAATTAAGTGAGTCATGATTGGTCAAGATAAAGCATTGAAAATTTTAGAAAAAGATTGTGCTAGTTTGTTATTACATTCATATTTTTCATGAACTTTGATGCCCCCCATAACCACCTCGGGGCCCGAGGACCGAGCCGCTCACCTGAAGTCCCGACGTGCGTTACCAAGATCGGGTGTCACCCGAGGATTTCGTAAGAAGAGCTCGGGAGATGGACCGAGGACCCCTGCCTAGTTCGGGAATATCTCCCGAGGACTATGTCTCGACGTGAGGAAAAGTCCACCCCGGATACGTCTTACCTTGTGTAGAATAATCCCATAGGATACGCCTTTCCTTATTTAAAGAATCCTGGGTCGATACGTCTTTCCTTATTTAGGCAAGAGGATCCCGAGGATCACGGAGAATATTCGCCAAGATATTCTCTTCCACCGCCTTAGCCCCTCTATAAATACCAGGTTTGCTCCTTCATTCTACACACACTCATTCTTGCACACTTTTGCACTCATCATATATTTCTATCGCTTTTGCTCTCGCACTCTGCCTGACTTAATCATCGGAGGGGCTTCGTCGGACATACTTCCGACGCCCTCTGATCAGTTATTTGTGGTTGCAGACATCAAGGAAGAAGCACAATCCAGTCCCCTGTCGCTTGACGTGTCCGAGCTCCTCGACGTGGTGGTGTTTGCTCGTCGGCTGAGATAATTTGGCTACATCAATTGGCACCATCTATGGGAATCATAAGAAGAAAGAAAAGATGCCACCAAAGAGGACTAGAGCTCAGGGTACTGGAGAAACTAGCAACACGGAGAGTATCGCTCAGGGGTCGGAGAACCCCACTCTTACTGCCGCCCAGATAGCTGAACTGGTAGCAAACACGATGGCATAGATACTGGCAAATCAACTCGAGCCACGCCGACAGTCCGATCAACAATCTGAGAAGATCAGGAAGTTGCAGGAGGAGATTGAAAGTCTGAGAAGGGAGAGGAGCTCGGAGCCTCCTCCCCTGACTGCTCGGGAGGTCCCCTTTTCTGCTGAGGTGTTGGTCGCTGAGCTACCTCAGCACTTCAAGTTCCCGAACGTAGGAGATTATGACGGGATGGAAGATCCCGAGGAGCATTTGTCCCGGTTTGAGAATGCTGCACCCCTCCATCAATATGATGATCCTATTAAGTGCAGGGTCTTCCTCACCACTCTGGTCCGAGCTGCACAACAGTGGTTCAATCTCCTGCCAACCGGGAGAAATCAAGTATTTTCAGGATTTTAGCCAGGCTTTCATCCATCAGTTCGCTAGCATCTCCATCAATATGATGATCCTATTAAGTGCAGGGTCTTCCTCACCACTCTGGTCCGAGCTGCACCACAGTGGTTCAATCTCCTGCCAACCGGGAGAAATCAAGTATTTTCAGGATTTTAGCCAGGCTTTCATCCATCAGTTCGCTAGCATCAAGAAACAGCCGATGACCACATTGAACCTATTTACTGTAAAGCAGAAGGAATAGGAAACTCTTTGGGAGTACATCAGGCGCTTCAACAGGACCATTATTGAGGTGCCATCTGACACGCCCGACCTCTTTGATCAGGGCTTTCACCCAGGGGTTGCGAGGGGGTGATTTCTTTAAGTCCCTGGTCAAGAAGCCCCCGAAGACGTTTGATGAACTCCTGACTAAAGCCGAGAAGTGTGATGTCAGGCCTCGTGCTCACAACAGATAAACACATGCGGAAGCTATCAAAAAGTGGGTAAAATTTTCGCTTTTAGGCCCGACGGTTTTAAACGCATAATTTAAAATACAACAATACTTAAATTAAGTTCCCAAATCATAAACATTCAACAACAAAGCATACATAAGTCCAACATGTATCATATTCCCCTACGGGTACAACAACAAAGCGCAGGGCAACCCCCTGGCTAACTGATACATATATATATATGCTATATGCTACTGGACACACTAGCCACCTCCTGGGGCACCACCAGCTGGGTTGAAACCATGACCAGCTGTAGAACCTGGGTTTCCTGAAAACAACGCAACAAAGAAACAAACCAAGCCCCGAAGGGACATGGGGTCAAACCCCAGTACGGAGAGCAATTATACAACAGAAATAACAGCAAGGAATAAAATGCAGGTGCTATGCATTAGAAGCCAAGGAACAATGGAAAGCTCGACCCACAAGGGAGCTAAGGAACTCAAACATAGCTCCAAGAATCATCGACAACGTACAGTGGCCACGGGGTGTGTTCACAGTGTGGTAGTGAGCCACTCGCCATGATACTACACCCACTTACCGGATGCAACAAACAACTCAACCTGCTGTTGCCTCGCCCATGAACTGTGGTAGTTAACCACAACATGCGGGAATGCAAGCATATAAACATATGCAGCGCGGCAAATACACAAATAGCATACACAATTCTCAACAGAACACAACCAGCAGGCACGGCAATTCCACATACCAGCGACTACAATTCATCCAAGCCATAACTTCGCTGTAAAACAAGCTCAAATCCGTACCTTAAACTGAGCAACAACTAACCCTGCGAGAAATCCCGAAGACTCTGGTAAAAGCCTGTTAAACACACGGCGTACACAACGTAAATCTAATAGGTTGCTAATCAAGCTCGCGGCTGGGAGTCTCACTCAACCAGCAGCCCAATATACCTCAACAATTTCATAGAAAGCTTAAAAATTAAGGCTAGGAACAAGGTCTCACTGAAAACCAGAACGTAGTTCTACCAAATCGACGCAACACTCGAAAGGCAGCAACTCCGCGTTCCTCAACTAGCCAAATTCAGCTTCTAAAACTGGTATGAATTGGAAGAGCTTCTCAAGAGGAGTCCAACGCTACCTCGCACGAGCCAAAACAACCACCGGAACGATGGGAAATCGCCGGAAAAGCTCACGGCTGAACAGTGTTCTAGGGTTCGAAAGATAAGGAACGAAAGGCTGGAAATATTTGCTAAGTATGGGAAATGATATCACAAATCGAAGACCAAGTCTTCCTATAAATAGCACTAGAAACGACTGGAATCACTTCAAATAATTGTCCACCGACAAAACCAGTCGACGCAAACAATTTCCCAAACCAGCAGACGCAAGAACCAACAGCTGAAGAAATCTCGATCA
>KQ999376.1:6314-23538 GCA_001598015.1 Dorcoceras hygrometricum | reverse complement strand
CAAACATGTATCATATTTCCCTACGGGTACAACAACAAAGCGCAGGCAGGGCATCCCCCTGGCTAACTGATACATATATATATATGCTATATGCTACTGGGACACACTAGCCACCTCCTGGGGCACCCCAGCTGGGTTGAAACCACGACCAGCTGTAGAACCTGGGTTTCCTGAAAACAACGCAACAAAGAAACAAACCAAGCCCCGGAGGGACATGGGGTCAAACCCCAGTACGGAGAGCAATAATACAACAGAAATAACAGCAAGGAATAAAATGCAGGTGCTATGCATGAGACGCCAAGGAACAATGGAAAGCTCGACCCACAAGGGAGCTAAGGAACTCAAACATAGCTCCAAGAATCATCAACAATGTACAATGGCCACGGGGTGTGTTCACAGTGTGGTAGTGAGCCACTCGCCATGATACTACACCCACTTACCGGATGCATCAAACAACTCAACCTACTGTTGCCTTACCCATGAACTGTGGTAGTTAACCACTCGGCTCATGGTGGCTACGATCCCAGCAGGGAGATGAGAGTGCGGTATTGCCGCTCGCCCTCACATCCTGGTAAGAAAACAATAACAATGCAACAATGGTACAAAGACTACCAAAACTGGAAAGGAATACCATGCGTGTATGCAACATGCGGGAATGCAAGCATATAAACATATGCAGCGCGGCAAATACACAAATAGCATACACAATTCTCAACAGAACACAACTAGCAGGCACGGTAATTCCACATACCAGCGACTACAACTCATCCAAGCCATAACTTCGCTGTAAAACAAGCTCAAATCCGTACCTTAAACTGAGCAACAACTAACCCTGCGAGAAATCCCGAAGACTCTGGTAAAAGCCTGTTAAACACACGGCGTACACAACGTAAATCTAACAGGTTGCTAATCAAGCTCGCGGCTGGGAGTCTCACTCGACCAGCTGCCCAATATACCTCAACAATTTCATAGGAAGCTTAAAAACTAAGGCTAGGAACAAGGTCTCACTGAAAACCAGAACGTAGTTCTACCAAATCGACGCAACACTCGAACGGCAGCAACTTCGCGTTCCTCAACTAGCCAAATTCAGCTTCTAAAACTGGTATGAATTGGAAGAGCTTCTCAAGAGGAGTCCAACGCTACCTCGCACGAGCCAAAGCAACCACCGGAACGATGGGAAATCACCGGAAAAGCTCACGGCTGAACAGTGTTCTAGGGTTCGAAAGATAAGGAACGAAAGGCTGAAAATATTTGCTAAGTATGGGAAATGATATCACAAATCGAAGACCAAGTCTTCCTTTAAATAGCACTAGCAATGACTGGAATCACTTCAAATAATTGTCCACCGACAAAACCAGTCGACGCAAACAATTTCCCAAACCAGCAGACGCAAGAACCAACAGCTGATTTCACCAACAATCGCTAAAAATAACTAACGGCTGGTTCTCAAAACGGTGTCGCACCAACTTACTCAAACGACGTCGCATACTAAACCAGCAGCTGGGTATCCAGTCGCAAGACAAAACAACGCAACGCTTCTCTCTCTGCTGGATCCAGTCGCAACCTCAAAATGCAGCGTTGCAACTAATTCGAATGACGTCGCTCCACTGACGTCATCCAGTCGCTAGCTCTCGTGAAATACCAGCAGCAAGCAATAGCGTCGAAACTCACTCGCAGCTGGACTTCCAGTCGCAACAACGAAACGACGACGCATACTCTTCGAGCTACAGGAAAGTTGACCCGCGTTGACCTCTACATCTGCTGATCAACCAGCAGGAACTCAAACGCAATCTACCAGCTGGTACCAGACGCAACATCCAGCAAGCATGGCACGGAAGAAGCTACACGGGAGCTGGAGGAAAAGATGCAGCGCGAGTGGCCGCATCTGGCTGTTGTGCTAGATTCCCAGTAGTGATAGTTGTTGGTTGTATTTCTTTCCTAGTTGTTATTTTCTTTCTCAGTTATCTTGAACTCTTGGCCATGTGTTAGGCAAATTTCTGTTTTGTTAACCTGTTGTTGAGTTGTATTTTCAGAACTGTTGTTTGATTTCGGGGACGAAATCCTTTTTAGTGGGGGATAAATGTGAGACCTGAAATTGTAATAAAGATTAATTGTTGGATTATCGGTTTTTGAGGAATTCTGGGTGTTCGGAATTCTTTTTGAAGGTTTCGTTTGCATTTTCGGGTCAGATTTCACATTTAGAACAATTCTGGAAATTTCGATATTTTCGAGTTGAAATCTGATTTTTGTGAGAAATCTGAATTGTTGGTGAGATCTGCTCGGTTGTGTGAGGAATCTGTTCGGCGAGTGGTGAAATCTTGACGCTGGGTGTTGCGGCGTGTTTTGTAACGAGAGGGATTGATACGCCGTCGTTTGGTGAGGTCCGGATGTCTTGTGAGAATGAGAGATCTGTTGCGCTAATGTGTAGAGATCTGGCCGCAGCGTGTTTGTGAAATATGTTAGCGCGTTTTTTGTTCAGACCTTAGCAACGTGTTTTTGTGTTGAGGGTAAACGCTGCCGTTTAAATAAGTTGTTACGGCGCCGTTTTGATGAACGCTGGCGGGAGAGATCTGTTTCGCGAGTTTAGCGTTCGAGTGACCAGATTTCAGCGATCAGCTTTTAGCGCTTTGTATTTCAGATTTCACCAGCGTTTGTTATTGGCATTCCAGACTTCACCGTGGTGCTGTGCGACATCGTTTTAGCATTAGCTCTATTTTCCAGCATTTAGTTTGTTGTTCAGATTTCACCGCGGTTTTGAGTAATGTAGCGCATGCGTTGGTTGGCTTGTGGGATATGTTTCTGTCGGTGTGTGTTTTTAACCAGATTTCATGCGTGTATTTATATTAGAAGTGTTGGCCTTCAATTATTTTAAACAGATTCCATACTTAGCGATTTTCCTCCCAACTTTCATTCTTCGCTCAAACCCTCGGGTACTGTCCACCGTGAGCTTCTCCGACGATTTCCCTTCGATTCCGGCCACCGTTTTTCACGTTTGAGGTAGCGTTGGATCCTCTCGAAAAGCTCTTTCATTCCTTACCGCTTTAGGAGGCTGTCGCTGGCTGGAGCAAAAGCACGAAGCTGCTATCTTCGGCAGTGTGTTTGTGCGTGCAGGTAGCCTTTTTGGTTTAGCCTTGTAATCTTGTTCCTAGCCTTGTTTTAAGCTCCCTGTTAAGTTGTATTGTTGGATTTGAGCGCTGGTTTTAGTGTATAGATTCCTGCCAAGAGCTTTTGTAGTTGGCCGTGAGCTTTTGTTGATGTTTCTCTGTATCTTGCGTGTGTTTAGCAGGTTGGATTCAGATTTATCGAGGCTTGAATTGTGGTAATTGTTGCACCGAATCAGGTACGGATCTTGAGCTTGAAATCCAGCTTGGTCTAGCGTGGGATTTAATGTGATGGCTGGTGTGCATCGCTGATTTGGAATTGCCGTGAACATTGCTGTGTAGTTCTTGCTGTGCATTATGTTTATGCTAGCTGATTTCTATGTTTGCATACAAGCATGGTTCATGCATAATTCAGCTCTTTCGTGCCTTGTATCTTGGCAGTTTGTGCCTTGTGTATTGTGCTGTTGTTTTCTTACCAGGATGCGAGGGCGAGCGGCGATACCGCACTCTCATCTCCCTGCTGGGATCTGTTAGCCACCATGCGCCGAGTGGTTAACTACCACAGTTCATGGCCGAGGCAACGGCAGGTTGAGTTGTTTGATGCATCTGGTATTCGGGTGTAGTGTTAAGGTGAGTGGCTCATTACCACACTTTGAACACACCTCGTGGCCACCGTTTGTTGTAGTATCTATGGAGCTATGTTTGAGTTCCTTGGCTCCCTCTCCGGTTGTAGCCTTCAGCGTTCGTTCTGTGTCTCATGCATAGCATCTGCATTTTATCTTATGTTGTTTCTTTAGCTGTTTCAGTTGCTCTCCGTACTGGGGTTTGACCCCATGTCCCTCTGGGGCTTGGTTTATTTTTCTTGCCTGTTCTGTTGTTCACGGTTATCCAGCTGGTCGTGGTGCTGACCCAGCTAGAGGTGCCCTAGGAGGTGGTTAGAGTATCCCAGTAGCATATAGCATATTTATATGTATCAGTACAGTTAGCCACGGGATGCCCTGTGCTTTTATTGTAGTTTGTTACATTCGGTTGTGGTTGTTACCAGGTATTTGATACATGTTATGTTGTATTGGTTGTCGTGGGCTTGTAGCCTTTGTTTTGTTGGTTTTGTTGTTAAACTGGGATTACTTTGAGTATCGTACTATTTTAAATTATATTGTCTTAAACCGTCAGGCCAAAAGCAAAAATTTTACCCGTTTTTTAGTAGCTACCGCTTGTGTTTATGTGATTTTACTCTGTTGTGAGCACGAGGCCTGACATTTTTGGTATCAGAGCCTAAGCTGGGATAAGCTCGATTTCTTTGGTCACACTTGAGTCTAGGCACAGTGTCGTGTGTTGAATGTGCTTGACCTATGTGATTATGTGTTGCATATTGTTGTGATATCTATGATGTATCTGTTCTCTATTGCCTTATCCTGTTGAGTGCCTTTGTAGATGCCGCCTAGATGTAGAGCTAGAGGTAGGGGCAGTTTCAGGAGTCAGAGGGACAGAATGATGATCGGCGTAGTGCTCCTAGTCGTACTCGTAGTAGACATGATGAAGAGGAGGAAGTTGGTGACTTGCCTACCCCTGTGGAGAGGATGGACGTTGTGATAGCGAGGTTTTAGAGGATGAACCCTCAGGTCTTCAATGGTGACGAGTCGAGCGAGGATGCAGATTCATGGCTTAGGAATATCACTGGTCTTTTCGATCGTGTCCAGTATGACGACGAGCTTCGTTTGAGTTTGGTGACCCTCCAGCTTAGGAAGGGTGCAGAGCGCTGGTGGCAAGGTGCTTCTAGTACTTTGTTGGAGACTGGCGTTGGGATTACTTGGGACAGCTTTTGCGAGACTTTTAGGCAGGAGTATGTTCCTGAGTCGTATGTGAATGCCCTTGAACGGGAGTTTGATCATCTGGAGCAGGGCTCGATGTCTGTTCGTGAGTATGATAGGAAGTTTTCTTCTTTGTTGGCGTACGTTCCGCATGTTTCTGGCCGGGAGAGGGCCAAGAGGACCAGATTCTTAGAGGGTTTGAATGAGGAACTGTATCAGATGGTGCTGAAAAGTAACCCAAGACTTATGCTGAAGCAGTTGATAATGCTATTGATATTGAGGAGGGTTTGAGGAGTTGTCGTGCTCGTAGGCAGCAGGTAGCGCAGGGTGGTCATCCTGCTGGTCAGGGAGCGCATGATGGATCTATTTTGACAGATCCTGATTAAGTTTTGAATTACACAAAACCTATTATAATGTTTCTAACAATTCTACTTGAGTGTACAGATTCTAGCTATCGAAGAAGATGATGAACAGTCGAAGAATCTGTCCAGCCGATGGTTCACAATATAAAGATTCAGCAGTTGGTTTGGTGTTCATGGAATCGGCAGCTGGATTAGCAATGGAGACGTCCAAAGTTGAATCAGCTGTTCGTAATCAGGCGGAGGCCAAGTTGAATCAGCTGGAGCATAATAAACCAGCTGGAACGATGAAAACCAGCTGCAAGCGCTAAAGAGCGAAGTGAACCAGCTGGAACATGTATTGAGTAGTCTGTTGAAGAAATAGATTGAAGAAGAAGATTCAAATTATAAGTACTGTTGACAAATCAGTTAGCAGTCACGATTATAAGTACTGTTGATGAATCTATTAACAGTCGCTATTCAAGAAGCTAAGAAGAGTCGCAAGATGGAGCTGGAACGAAGAAGTTCAGCAGGAAGCTATCAGCAGATGAAAGAGAAGCGAAAGAGATGAAGCGACGTCGTGCTGAAGAATCAGCAGATGGTTTAGCGTTGATGACATCATTGGTGACGTCATCACAATCAGCAGATGGTTTGAGAGAGCAGTCGCAAGAATCAGCAGGTAGCTTGTACATCCATACGCAAGAGAGAAGCGACGTCGTAGAGGAGGAAATCCAGTCGCAAGTTACTGTTCACCAGCAGATGCTATTTGGAGATAGCGATAGCAAAACGATGTCGTTTACATAAGTTGATACGACAGCGTTTTGCTCTTGCGCTAAAGATTCAACAGATGCTCTTTGCGATGAAGAAAATCAGCAGGTACTTCTCTCAAGAGAAACCAGCAGGTAGCAACAGTACTTCCAGGCGTAAGCTATAATGAACCAGCTATTGCTACGCATCCAGTCGTTGGGAAATCCAGTCGCAAGCTACAGTGCTATTGCATATCCAGTCGACTTGGTACCCAGACGCAAGAAAAGAAGAAGCAGGCGAAGTGTAGAGACTCAACCAGTCGCGAGCTACAGAATCCAGTCGCAAGAAAAGAAGATGTATCGAAGCTTTGCAACCAGGCGCAATGTTTCCAGTCGACAAAGATATCAGCAGAAGATGAATTCAGTCGTAGTGATAAATCAGCAGCGAAGCAGTTGACGATTTACGAAGAGTTATCAAAGCTGGATGTCAACTGCTGAGCTCAATTCAAATGGCGAAAACGACAAGAAGCCTGCAAAAGAAAAGGACGCAAGTACTATTCCCTGTCGGTACTTTACAAGACACATTTCAAATGGGAAGAAGTTGTGTCCAACGGGAAGAAATTTGAACATAGTCTTTATATATTCGAAGAGAGCGCCATTGAAGATACGACGCTGCGTAACTGCGAGGCAGAGGCAGTGAGAGTTGTTGTTGCATAGAAAAGAAAATCAATAGAAGACAACAACAGAGGGAAAAATGAATCTGAAGTGAAGCTGTCAATTACCATTTGAGAGAGAGAGCTTAATTGAAGTTGACAATGGAGCTAGAATTAGCTTGTTAGAGCATTTCCCTAGTGTGTGAGAAAAACAGAGAGTTTGAGAGCTTCATTGTATCAATCTCACACACAGAGATTCATTCACACTTTATTGGTGAATGAATCTCAAAACGTTTTACAGTTCCCGTCCAAGCACGATGACGTTAAACTTGTGTATGTAGTTAGTCACACAGTTGCGGATGTTGTGCATTTGAGGAGTCTAGGAGTTCTCACAGCTGCTGGTTGTGGGATTGGGTCTGTACACAAGTTGTAAGATCAAATCTTCTAGTAGTGGATCTTTCCGAGGTGGAAGAAGGGGAGATGTAGGACATTGAGGTCCGAACTTCCAGAAACAAATATGCTGTGTATTGTATCGTGTTCTTTATTCATTCAGCATTCGATTTATTCTAGCACGCATACACGCATAACAGTTCAGCACTTAGCATTCTCGCATTGCATACAGCAGCACACAAGCACAAGTCTAACAGATTTATGTTGTACATAAATCTGTTTGATTGGTTTTAAAATATAGGATTCAGTTCTGGTATTTTCCGCATGATTTTTAAATCATACCAGATCTGTTTCCGGTGCTCTTCGTTGTGAATTTTATGTGTTCAAGAACAACGAGCTATTGCAGCTCCAGTGTATTATCAGCGCGCAAAATTTTTAATGTCCTTCAAATGTGCGGCTGCTGATTCTTTTGATCCTATTTTTCGGACCAACAGCGCAGTCTTCGCAGTCTTCCCAGTCAGCCCATCAGCCCCAGCAGCAGCAGCAGGTGGCACAGCAGTATGGCCGTCAGAGGTTCCGACCCCGCGGTCAACAGTTCAAGAAGAAGTCTGGTTCTGGTTCGTCTGATTCTCGGGCTGAGTTTTGTGGTTTTTGTGGTGGCAAGCATCCTTCTACCCAGTGTGTCAGAGTGCAGGGCTCTTGCAACATTTGTGGTCAGTATGGACATTTTGCTAGGGTGTGTCCGTCAGTGGGATCGCAGCAAGCCGCAGCCCTGCCTCAGGGTCGAGGAGGACAGTCTAGAGGTCGTTCCCCTCAGTTTCAGCAGCCCAGGATTGGTGAGACTCCGTTTAGGCCATTCCAGCATCCTGGTCCATCACGATTCGGACAGCCGTCTCAGCCGTTCTATTCTGGACCTCAGCATGCTCAGGCCAACGTCATGACTAGGGAGGAGGCCGAGGAGACGCCGAGCAGGGTGATCGCAGGTACTTGTCTTGTTTTCGATTTTCCACGCATGTGTTAGTTTGACTGGGATCGCAGCAAGCCGCAGCCCTGCCTCAGGGTCGAGAGGACAGTCTAGAGGTCGTTCCCCTCAGTTTCAGCAGCCCAGGATTGGTGAGACTCCGTTTAGGCCATTCCAGCATCCTGGTCCATCACGATTCGGACAGCCGTCTCATCCGTTCTATTCTGGACCTCAGCATGCTCAGGCCAACGTCATGACTAGGGAGCAGGCCGAGGAGACGCCGAGCAGGGTGATCGCAGGTACTTGTCTTGTTTTCGATTTTCCTACGCATGTGTTGTTTGACACCGATGCATCGCATTCTTTCATCTCTGATTCGTTTGTTATTGAGCATGGTTTGCATATCAATCCTTTGCGCGATGCTTTTTCTGTTTTTACCCCTGGCGGTGTGAGCCTGTTTTCCCAGGAGGTTTTGTTAGATGGCGTTTTGAGATTTTGAGAGCATGTGTTGGTGGCGAATCTGATTCTTCTGATGTTGTGGGATTTCGATTGTATTTTTGTGATTGATTTGTTGTCCAGCTATAGGGCCTCCGTGGATTGCTTTCATGGGATTGTTCGTTTTAGGCCTTTGTCTGGCGAGAAGTGGGACTTCTACGGACAGGATTCTCGATCGAAGATCCCGTTAGTCTCAGCGATGGAGATGTTCAGTTTGTTTTCCTTAGGAATGCTGGTTTCATGATCTACGCTTTGGATGCGTCTTCTTCTTCTCGTGTGCAGCTCAGTGACGTTCCCGTGGTGCGACATTTTCCCGATGTGTTCCCGGAGGATATTCCTGGTTTTCCTCCGAGGAGGGAGATTGACTTCAGCATAGATCTGGTGCCTGGCACAGCTCCGATTTCTCGTGCCCCGTATCGTTTGGCGCCTGCGGAGTTGAGAGAACTCAAGGTGCAGTTGGACGATTTGCTGGAGAAAGGTTTTATTCGACCTAGCATGTCACCATGGGGAGCGCCCATTTTGTTTGTGAAGAATAAGGATGGATCAATGCGGATGTGCATTGATTTCCGCCAGTTGAACAAAGCGAATTTTAAGAACAAGTACCCTTTACCCAGGATCGATGATCTGTTTGATCAGCTGCAAGGTTCTATGGTGTATTCGAAGATTGACTTGCGTTCGGGGTACCATCAGCTGAGAGTAAGAGATCAAGATGTCTCAAAGACTGCTTTTCGTACGAGGTACGGACACTTCGAGTTCCTGGTTATGCCGTTTGGGTTGAGCAACGCTCCTACAGTCTTTATGGATCTGATGAACCGGGTCTTTAGAGAGTTCATTGATCAGTTTGTAATTGTGTTCATTGACGACATCTTGGTATATTATAAGACTCCGTTGGAACATAAGGAGCACCTGAGAATTGTCCTTCAGACGTTGAGAGACCAGCAGCTGTATGCTAAATTCTCCAAGTGCGAGTTTTGGCTGGATCACGTCGTTTTCTTGGGTCATGTTATTTCAGCCGAGGGGATTTCCGTGGATCCCAGTAAGGTTGATGCTGTTTTGAACTGGGAGCATCCCAGGAATGTGTCGGAGATTCGCAGTTTCTTGGGTCTGGCTGGCTATTATCGTCGTTTCATTGAAGGATTTTCTAGTATAGCAAAGCCGATGACTCAATTGACTCAGAAGGACAAGCGGTTTGTGTGGACTGAGCAATGCGAGAACACGTTTCAATTGCTCAAGGATAAATTGACTACTGCACCTGTGTTGGCTCTACCGTCCGGATCAGGTGGTTTCGTTGTTTGTTCTGATGCTTCACTCAATGGATTGGGCTGTGTTTTGATGCGGAATGGTCGAGTCATTGCGTATGCCTCGCGGCAGTTGAAACCGCACGAGACTCGTTATCCAGTCCATGATTTGGAGCTAGCAGCCGTGGTCTTTGCGTTGAAGATCTGGCGTCACCACCGGTATGGCGAGCAATTTGTGGTGTACTCGGACAACAAGAGTTTGAAGTATCTGTTTTCGCAGCCCGATTTGAATATGAGACAACATCATTGGATGGAGCTGCTAAAGGACTTTGATTGCGAGATCATGTATCAGCCTGGAAGTCGAACGTAGTGGCCGATGCTTTGAGCAGGAAGGCTTGTGAGATGCTTGCTTCGCTGTATATTTCTAAGGATCAAGAGCATCTTAATACTACTGGTTGGAGATTTTACCCGGCTTAAGAATGTGTTGTGGTTTCTTCTTTCCAAGTGGAGCCACATATTGTTTCGACTATTCGAGCAGCTCAAAGGACTAATCCTTCCATCCACGAGTTGAAGTTGAAGGTCAGGGCTGGAGAACTTGAGGATTATTCCGTTCTTCTGATGGTTGCTTAAGGTTTCGTGGCAGGCTGGTTGTGCCTAACCTCATTGATTTGAAGGAGGAGATCCTTCGGGAAGCGCACTACAGTAGACACAGTGTTCATCTTGGTGTACGGAAGATGTACCATGCGTTGAAGCCACACTTTTGGTGGGCTGGCCTGAAGAGCGACGTTGCTGGTTTTGTCGCTCGTTGTTTGAACTGTCAGATGGTTAAGACCGAAAGGATGAGACCTAGTGGTCTGTTGTAGAGTTTGGAAGTGCCCCAATGGAATTGGGAGCACATAGCGATGGATTTTGTGATGCATCTGCCTCGTACCAGCAGAGGATGCGATGCTATTTGGGTGGTTATCGACCGATTGTCGAAGTCTGCACATTTTATTCCCTACGGTATGACCTTTTCTTTGAAGAAAATGGCGAAACTGTACGTGGATTTTGTGGTTAGACTGCACGGTGTGCCTGTTTTGATCGTTTCCGACCGAGATCCAAGGTTTACTTCCAGGTTTTGGAAGAGTTTGCAAGCAGCTCTAGGTACCAGATTGGCTATGAGTACCGCGTATCACCCCCAAACAGATGGCCAATCTGAGCGAACTATCCAGACGTTGGAGGATATGTTACGAGCTGTTGTTATAGATTTTGGTGGTAGCTGGCAAGACGCGTTGTCTTTGGTGGAATTTTCCTATAATAACAGCTATCAAGTGACTATTGGCATGGCGCCGTTTGAGGCTTTGTATGGCAGGAAGTGCAGATCGCCAGCATTTTGGGAAGAAGTGGGGGAGAAGCAGCTATCTGCCCCAGATTTTGTGCAGCAAATGAAAGATCATGTTGATCTAATTCGACAGCGGATGAAAGCTGCCCAGGATCACCAAGCAAGTTATGCGAATAAGAGGCGTCGACCTCTAGAGTTTCAGGTTGGTGATCAGGTGTTCCTTAAAGTTTCTCCGTTTCGCAGTGTTATGCGCTTTGGACACAAGGGAAAGTTAGCCCCTCGTTACGTCGGACCGTATGAGATCGTTGAGAGGATTGGCCCGTTAGCGTATCGGTTGTTGTTGCCTCCGGAATTATCTTCTCTACGTGATGTCTTTCATGTTTCCATGTTGAGGAAGTACGATCCAGATCCGTCTCATGTTCTGAGAACTGACGAGGTTGAGATAGATCAGACGTTGAGCTATCAGGAATATCCCTTGCGGATCCTTGACAGAAAAGAGAAACAATTGAGGAACAAAACCATTCCGTTGGTGATGGTGCAATGGAGCAAGCATGGCAGGGAAGAAGCTACTTGGGAGTTGGAAGAAAAGATGCAGCGCGAGTGGCCGCATCTGTTTGAGTAGCTGTTGTGCGTTAACCTGTTGTTGAGTTGTATTTTCAGAACTGTTGTTTGATTTCGGGGACGAAATCCTTTTTAGTGGGGGATAAATGTGAGACCTGAAATTGTAATAAAGATTAATTGTTGGATTATCGGTTTTTGAGGAATTCTGGGTGTTCGGAATTCTTTTTGAAGGTTTCGTTTGCATTTTCGGGTCAGATTTCACATTTAGAACAATTCTGGAAATTTCGATATTTTCGAGTTGAAATCTGATTTTTGTGAGAAATCTGAATTGTTGGTGAGATCTGCTCGGTTGTGTGAGGAATCTGTTCGGCGAGTGGTGAAATCTTGACGCTGGGTGTTGCGGCGTGTTTTGTAACGAGAGGGATTGATACGCCGTCGTTTTGTGAGGTCCGGATGTCTTGTGAGAATGAGAGATCTGTTGCGTTAATGTCTAGAGATCTGGCCGCAGCGTGTTTGTGAAATATGTTAGCGCGTTTTTTGTTCAGACCTTAGCAACGTGTTTTTGTGTTGAGCGTAAAACGCTGCCGTTTAAATAAGTTGTTACGGCGCCGTTTTGGTGAACGCTGGCGGGAGAGATCTGTTTCGCGAGTTTAGCGTTCGAGTGACCAGATTTCAGCGATCAGCTTTTAGCGCTTTGTATTTCAGATTTCACCAGCGTTTGTTATTAGCGTTTCAGACTTCACCGTGGTGCTGTGCGACGTCGTTTTAGCGTTAGCTCTATTTTCCAGCGTTTAGTTTGTTGTTCAGATTTCACTGCGGTTTTGAGTAATGTAGCGCATGCGTTGGTTGGCTTGTGGGATATGTTTCTGTCGGTGTATGTTTTTAACCAGATTTCATGCGTGTATTTATATTAGAAGTGTTGGCCTTCAATTATTTTAAACAGATTCCATACTTAGCGATTTTCCTCCCAACTTTCATTCTTCGCTCAAACCCAGGGGTACTCTTCACCGTGAGCTTCTCCGGCGATTTCCCGTCGATTCCGACCACCATTTTTCACGTTTGAGGTAGCGTTGGACTCCTCTCGAAAAGATATTTCATGCAGTGTGTTTGTGCGTGCAGGTAGCCTTTTTGGTTTAGCCTTGTAATCTTGTTCTTAGCCTTGTTTTAAGCTCCCTGTTAAGTTGTATTGTTGGATTTGAGCACTGGTTTTAGTGTATAGATTCCAGCCGAGAGCTTTTTGTAGTTGGTCGTGAGCTTTTGTTGATGTTTCCCTGTATCTTGCGTGTGTTTAGCAGGTTGGATTCAGATTTCTTGAGGCTTGAATTGTGGTAATTGTTGCACCGAATCAGGTACGGATCTTGAGCTTGAAATCCAGCTTGGTCTAGCGTGGGATTTAATGTGATGGCTGGTGTGCATCGCGGATTTGGAATTGTCGTGAACATTGCTGTGTAGTGCTTGCTGTGCATTATGTTTATGCTAGCTGATTTCTATTTTTGCATACAAGCATGGTTCATGCATAATTCAGCTCTTTCGTTCCTTGTATCTTGGCAGTTTGTGCCTTGTGTATTGTGCTGTTGTTTTCTTACCAGGATGCGAGGGCGAGCGGCGATATCGCACTCTCATCTCCCTGCTGGGATCTGTTAGCCACCATGCGCCGAGTGGTTAACTACCACAGTTCATGGGCGAGGCAACGGCAGGTTGAGTTGTTTGATGCATCTGGTATTCGGGTGTAGTGTCAAGGCGAGTGGCTCATTACCACACTTTGAACACACCCAATGGCCACCGTTTGTTGCAGATTCTATGGAGCTATGTTTGAGTTCCTTGGCTCCCTCTCCGGTGTAGCCTTCAGAGTTCGTTCTGTGTCTCATGCATAGCATCTGCATTTTATCTTATGCTGTTTCTTTAGCTGTTTCAGTTGCTCTCCGTCCTGGGGTTTGACCCCATGTCCCTCTAGGGCTTGGTTTGTTTTCCTTGCCTGTTTTGTTGTTCATGTTATCCAGCTGGTCGTGGTGCTGACCCAGCTAGAGGTGCCCCAGGAGGTGGTTAGAATATCCCAGTAGCATATAGCATATTTATATGTATCAGTACAGTTAGCCAGGGGATGACCTGTGCTTTTATTGTAGTCTGTTACATTCGGTTGTGGTTGTTACCAGGTATTTGATACATGTTATTCTGTATTGGTTGTCGTCGGCTTGTAGCCTTTGTTTTGTTGGTTTTGTTGTTAAACTGGGATTACTTTGAGTATCGTACTATTTTAAATTATATTGTATTAAACCGTCAGGCCAAAAGCAAAAATTTTACCCGCTTTTTAGTAGCTCCCGCTTGTGTTTATGTGATTTTACTCTGTTGTGAGCACGAGTCTTGACAAGAAGTATGTTAATGTGGAGGAGATACAGTCCTCGAGGAGGAATGAACAGAGGTTACCACCTCGGGCTGGACGAGATGCTCGGGTAGAGATGCCCCAGCCGAGGCCATCTAGGTCAGAACCCCCTTTGTTGCTGGGAGAATTCACTGCTCGAACACCGCTGAAGGTGAGCAAGGTTCGAGCTCTGGAGATTTGTGATGAGCGAAAAGTAGTGCAGAGGCCTCGTGGAAGCGGCGGGGCCCCGAGGAATCCCAGGTCAGACAAGTTCTGTGATTTTCACAGGGATTATGGTCACACCACTGCAGAGTGTCGCCTTTTGAATCAGGAGTTGGAGCGTATCTGTAATTCCCAGATATTTTAGAGGCCACAAATTAGAAAGTTATGAGATTGAGGTATTACAATGCTATTCTATTTAACTCTTGATTTAATCGAGTTTCATATTTCAGATATGTATTGTTTAGCTTTTTATCATTTAAGAGATAAATTTCAGATTTCATGTTTACGTAAATTCAGCTTCTATTGTATATTGAGTTGAGTTTCAGCATTTCGTGATATCATTTGTCACACTATGTTAAAGATTCAGACTTTGGATTTTATACTTTAATCAGCCTTCGGCTTGAATAGATTTCAAATGTTAGAATGCGATTGCAGCAGCTGTTTAGCCGATTATAGCAAGTCGATCGAATCCTTTTGTTTTAACTAAAATCGTTCGGTTTCCATGTGCATCATTTTATTTTAAAACAGAGTACGCTTTTAAAAGATTTTGGCATATTGATTTAAAAGCGTTTCTTCTCTAGGCATTTACAAATCATATATATATAGGATGTTAGCTGCTTCATGCACCATTATCTTCAAATCAAATTACTTTTAAGCGGTGCACTCTCTCAAGAAACCAAACAAAAGACTTTTAAAGTTTTTCGAAGGAGACGATCGCAGTGTTAGTGGTTGGCTGGATTTCTACCGTGGTTGTGTTCAAGAATTCAGGCAAGTAAACTCTGTTTCTTGCTCACTCAATGAAAGCATATATTCAGTTCTCTTTTGCATGTTTGTATGTGAATTTAAAGAAAAGGAAGATGGCTACGGCTGTTCTTCAGGAAAACCCAGAAAAGTTTATGCTCTGTTTTTATGAAAGTTGTGTTTTACTGTATTTGTAATCATCAGTTGTTGTCAGCAGTTGCATTAGTTCATGTACCGCTGTTACTTTGTTTTCCCTGTAGCGATATCTGTTGACAGTTTTGTTCGTGTCTTTCCAGAGAGTCTGTTGACAGTTACCTACTGTTCATTTCTTCAACAGATAGTTACTGTTCATTTATTCAACAGATAGTTACTGTTCATTTCTTCAACAGATAACGAAATTCCAGAATTTGAATTCCTTATTCATTTTCGCTTCAATTCGAAAGAATTATTCGATTTAATTGACAGATTCAAGTAGAGCTTTTATTCAGTTATCATCTTCGCAAGTTTTACATAGAAATCCCTTGAATTTCCAGAACATTATTAGACAAAAGAAAAACCAGTAATTCGTACAAGAGAAAAAGAAAACAGATTTTTATGAAAGAAAAGAAAGAGCGGAACGTTGTTTTAGAAAATGTTTTAAGTTATGACAAAAAAGAGGGTCCCCAGAGGAAGGGTGAGTGTACGGCTGACGAACCGTGTGCCCTTTCAACAGATAAAGGATCAGGTGTATAGGTCAACGGATCTTTATATCCCTTCACCATGAGCCATAGTGATAAGAGACTGATATCAGGAGTTCGATCAAACGAATTGGACCAAATGTTTAAAGTGTTGTAATAATTTTAGAAAATGAAAGAAGAGTGCAAGTGTGATTTTAATCACAGCTCTAGAAATATTTAAAGAAAATGATTTCAGAATTGATTATGTTTATGCTTTCAGTTTCTATCAGATTTCTTAGATATGTTATTGCGCTTGTTCATTTTAAAGCGTATTCAGACTTCAGTTATGTATTCAGATTTCATATTTCAGTTACAGTATCAGCTTCTATTTCATGATTTCGTTATTCCAGATTTTACCTGCTGAACCTTTGGCTCACTAGGTTTCATTGATTGCAGGTAATGAGCAGTAAGGAGTTGGAGGGAGATGATCAGAAAGGAAGGATGTGTTTATCGTGGACATCAGATTTCATTGTTTCTTTTAGACTTTGTTTTGTTGTACAGAAACTCTAGTCGTAGTTTTGTAGTATCAGATTTCAAGTTTCGTTGTTTTGTAGAAATTCTGTACACTCTATATTTAACTATGTATACAGTTTCTTTTGAATCATCAGATTTCTATCAGACATCTATTATTTCCACGTACATTATTATGATTCAGATGTGTAATAGTTCCACGTCTTTTTATTCTTCACGTCTGAGTTTCTTCAACAGATATGAAGTCCAGAAAGTTAGTAACGACTGGTTATGTCATCAAGATCGAAATTTTTTGGTCTTTCAATTTGAACCCCAATCTTCTTGATTTCTTTTAAGAAAAGTCCAGTCGTTATAGTTGGTATCAGAGCATGGTCCTTGAGAAAAACACACTTCCAGTCTGAGCAGATCTATCCAGCCTCTTCTAAATTTGTGAGTTTTAATTCATGTTCTAGCATAAAGTAATCTCTCATATAGAATTGTGGTGGATTTGGTCTACCCTTACAGATATGTCAGGAAGAGGTAGAGGAAGAAGAAGTTTTACAGAAGGAGATAGCGAATCTGACGGAATGAACCCCGTTCTCAATACCATGGCCCAGCTGTTAGAGCGCTTAGTTGAACAAACCACTAATGGGAATGGTCAAACCTCAGGAAGAATAGTTAGTCGTGAAAATCCACGGGAGAGGTTTAGAAGACAGAGACCTCAGGAATTTTCTGGCACTACTGATCCTCTTATAGCAGAAAGCTGGATCAAATCCATAGAGGTGATTTTTGACTATTTGCAACTGACCGAACTAGAAAGGCCTCGGTGTGAGATTTACATGCTGAGAGGAGATGCCATGATATGGTGGGAAGGAGCCAAGTTAACAGTATACTTGGAAATTCTTACTTGGGAAGAATTTAAGAGAGTGTTCTATGAACAATACTTTACGGTGGATGTAAGACCACAGTTGCGGAGTGAGTTTTTAACTCTTAAGCAGGGAGAGATGTCTATGCGGGATTATATCCGCAAATTTGAGAGAGGTTGTTATTTTGTTCCTTTGATTGGGACAAATGCAGATATTAAGCTACAACATTTCGTTGATGGGTTGAAGCCGATGATTAGG
>KQ999375.1:226091-237534 GCA_001598015.1 Dorcoceras hygrometricum | reverse complement strand
TTTTAACGATTTCACCACCCTCTAATGAAATCGAGAAAATAGGTTTCTTTAGTGGGTACACGGAGCCCAATCAAGCGACCATGGACCCGAATAATATCAGCCATCCATGACCCCTGAAAGGTAGTTTCCGATTGCAGCCGGTGCAACCTCCATGTATTTACCTCACGTCCAGTAAGGGCCCAATAATATGACGCCGTTTACTATCACGTGTCAAGACCGACCCATCAATGTTGAGTCGTGAAGGACGGTCCCCTTAACGTCCCCAATAATATGAGCCAACGTTAAAGGGAGTTCCGACCGACTCACAACAGTTGTCAATGACGTGGACAGCTTTCCGGCATACATGACCCCCTCAATAATATGAGCCGGGCCATGTATACGGGTAGCATCGACGTACACCCATTGTTGATGGAAGGTAGGGTTAATTTAAACAGTTTTAAATACCCTTTAGTTTATCGAATAAACTTTTATCTTGATATAAGTTTTAAATCAAATTTAAAACGAGGGATTTTATTTTGAAAAATGTTTTGGTCTCATGCATATTTAAATCTAATTTAAAACATGTAAACATGCGGATTCAATTAATCTATATATCAACATATATAAAGTAAACATTGGGATGATCGATCGCGAGAGCTATGCGGTCCGTGGTTGCCAGCCACGGACCTGGGTCCAATCCTAGGGTAATGCAATATGCAATGCAATCCTATTACAATGCTTTCCGGTTTTACAGATCTTCGGTCTTTAATATCTTGATCGTCATCTCCACCATCTTCGGATGTCCTCCCATTAACTCTAGTAATTTACATTTAAATTGCTATGAGAGATAAGGGATACATTTATCAAGGGGTGGGAACGGGCCACAAACAGGCCCACTTTAAATGATAATCAAATATTAAAAACCGAAATCAAATAAAACCTATTGCATACACCTAACACATTGGGCACGGCTCTCGATCACCACAATCATGCAATTAATCTAATTAACATGCATAATAATCTAATTATTTATTGTAAAATCATATTCTAATTACGAAATCGTATTTTATAATAAAATCGTATTTTGCCGATAAAACAATTTTAATCAACAAAATCATATTTTATTACAAAATCATATTTCATAATTAAAATCACATTTTACTAATTTTAATTGTATCAAATTGGGTTTAAAACAATTTTAGGCCCAAAAACTTAAAATTTCAAAATCGATCAAAACCGGGCCCGACATCGCATACCGGCCCAAAAACTTCACGGGTTGCCCGGGACAGGCCCGAACTAAACCCTAAAAGAATTCAGAACAGCCGTCACGACATCGTCGGAAACTCGCCGGAGCGGCGGCCGGCCGACGGCCGCCGCACGAAAAATTCTCGCACGCGGCCGCGCGCGATGTCGCGCCAAGCGCGACGCACGGCCGCGCCAACAGCGGCGCTCAACGCCCAAAATGACGTTTCGAGTCGTGAGGACTAATCAGTACAACCAAGATCTCGGACTTATCCACTCGACAAATGGTAACCACTTGGAAAGTCCGAAGGAGGGTAGTTCGATAGATCACCAGGTCACTATCTATCTGCATGCTCAGAACATCACAATGTTCCTTACCAATGAAACATGGTACTTTGCATCGCAGATACTAGTCTCGAACTCGGGCGGCCTTATCCTCATTTTGACGGCCCAATCGACTAGGAACATGTTCAGAATACACAGCGACTATTAGATGTGTTTCATGATAGCCGTCATACCCACTATCACATCTATCATACGCTTCAGTGTAATCTAGGTCTTTACTCAACACAATTGTAAATCATTACACACATAATGAAAGTAAAGAATGCCATATAAGAATGCGAATATCATATATAAAGATCGTTTGTACAAGAGTCAATAAAACCCACATGCCACAGGTTGGCTAGTTGGGCATCTACTCTAACAGTGGGCGGATCCGGATCCCGTCTCCCGGCGACGCAGCGGAAGAATAAAATTAGGCCGGGAAACGTTCAATACAATTATGACTACTGCAAACTATGAACCATTCATAGGGCGTTTAGTCAGTTACCTTGCTGGCGACTTGCGCCTGGCTCCAACCAAAATTACGAGAAGACCGGCTCTTCATGGTAGGCGGCTGTAGATTCGTCAATCAGGTCCACGACCGGAAGGGAGACTCCTTCGTCAGCACGGACGGATTCTCCTCGAAAGGTTGGCCGGAGCAACTCCGGCGAGGGGCGGCGGCTTGGAGAGGAGGGAGGCGGCCAAGGTGTGCTAGGGTTAGCGTTGTATTAGTTTATGAGTTGTTGCATGTTAATAATGAAGCCCTTAATCCCGTTTAATAAGATTAGTAATGGACTTGGACCGGCCCATCGGGCCCGGGTCCAAATGACGATATCCATCACTGCAACTTCATTACAACTCCGATCGCCGATCAGATCGGACCGATCGATTTCCAAAACTGAATACTATGATCTGAAAAACCATTTTTCAGAACCCCAGTGCAAAATGACCGTTTTGCCCCTCAACAGCGGGAAATCACGATTTGACCCCTGTTGACTTTTAGGAAGTCGCACTCCCCAAAATCCTCCTCCTATGATCAACACATTGAGCTCAGTATCCGTGCAGGAATCTCGGATCCAGTACTTGTGTGACCCTCAATGGTTCAGGGATACAGCTAGCCGTGGGCCCACAACCATTTTGGCTCCGGAATCACAATTCCGGACTTGCCCATCGGATCATGGTAAGAGCGTCTAGCAACATCACCCCATGATCCCCTAGGTATCACTGATTGTGCCTGCAAGAACCATTTGGTCGTGGTTAGCGTACAGTACGGTCCTTTCAATCCATATATCCCGATCAGATCAACGACCATTGGTAAATCGAGAGTCGCTATAGATCCGATAGCTATGCATACATCTTGGAGATCGAATAGTGACATCGCGAGTGTAACTAGGTAAACCCATTTACCTAAAATACTTCTAGTACTCTGGCCAGAGATTTAAACACTATTATCCCCTCAGATAGCATATGATATCCACGCATGTCTGCGAGCGGTGAATCCTCGACAACGATGCATCGACTCCTACATGCATCGGGGTCTCACCCAATCCCGCCGCCTAATGACCCCAAGTGAGTCGGCAAATGGGTCAAAGTGAGACGCCTATCATGTAGAGTCTCAATGACGTTTCGAGTCGTGAGGACTAATCAGTACAACCAAGAGCTCGGACTTATCAACTCGACAAATGGTAACCACTTGGAAAGTCCGAACGAGGGTAGTTCAATAGATCACCAGGTCACTATCTATCTGCATGCTCAGAACATCACAATGTTCCCTACCAATGAAACATGGTACTTCGTATTGCAGATACTAGTCTCGAGCTCGGGTGGCCTTATCCTCATTTTGACGGCCCAATCGACTAGGAACTAATTCAGAATACACAGTGATTATTAGATGTGTTTCATGATAGCCGTCATACACACTATCACATCTAACATACACTATAGTGCATTCTAGGTCTTTACTCAACGCAATTGTTAATCATCATACAACACAATGAAAGTAAAGAATGCCATAAATAAAATGCGAATATCATATATAAAGATCGTTTCATACAAGAGTCTATGAACCCACACGCCACAAGTTGGCTAGTTGCGCATCTACTCTAACAATCTCCCACTTGCCCTAAAGCCAACTACTCATCAGACGCAGTCCCATTGTTTCGCGATATTTTTCAAACAACGGTCCTGACAAGGGATTCATAAGTGGATCAGCAACGTTGTCCGCAGAGGCGACTCTCTCACTGCTATGTCACCTCTAGCCACAATATCCCGGATTATGTGGTATTTCCTCAGTATATGTTTTGGATCTTTGGAGAGACCTAGGCTCCTTTGCTTGCGCAACGGCACCCATGTTGTCGCAATACACCGGGACTGGACCAACTCCATCAGGAATGACGCCCAACTCTTGGACGAAATTCCTTATCCAAACTGCCTCCTTAGCAGCAGCTGATGCTGCGATGTACTCAGCCTCAGTGGTTGAATCCGCGATGGTGTCTTGCTTGGAACTCTTCCAAGAGACAGCACCACCATTGAGCATGAATACGAATCCAGAGAATGACTTCGAATCATCCACGTCACACTGGAAGCTAGAATCAGTGTAGCCTTCCAGTTTCAGTTCACCACCCCGATAAACCATGAACATATTCTTAGTCCTTCGCAAGTACTTAAGAATATCCTTCACAGCCTTCCAATGTAATTGGCTGGGGTTGGCCTGGTAGCGGCTCGTGACACTTAGAGCATATGCGACATCCGGTCTAGTCGATATCATGCCATACATAATACTACCTATTGCCGAGGCATATGGCACACGTGTCATACGCTCTATCTCCTCATCAGTCTTCGGACACATAGACTTAGATAGAGTGACCCCGTGGCACATAGGTATGTGTCCTCTCTTGGACTCTTCCATAGAGAACCTCTTAAGTATGGTATCGATGTAGGTGGCTTGGGTGAGTCCGAGCATCCGTTTCGATCTATCCCGATAGATCTGTATTCCAAGAATATAGGATGCTTCACCCATGTCCTTCATCGAAAATCTACTAGACAACCAGACTTTAGCCGATTGCAGCATTCCTACATCATTCCCAATGAGTAGAATGTCATCAACATAAAGTACGAGGAATGTCACAGCGCTTTTAACTACCTTCTTATAAACACATGGCTCCTCGGGATTCTTAATGAAACCAAATTCCTTAATTGTTTCATCGAATCTCAGGTTCCAACTTCACGATGCTTGTTCAAGACCGTCGATCGATCTCTGAAATCTACTAGACAACCAGACTTTAGCCGATTGCAGCATTCCTACATCATTCCCAATGAGTAGAATGTCATCAACATAAAGTACGAGGAATGTCACAGCGCTTTTAACTACCTTCTTATAAACACATGGCTCCTCGGGATTCTTAATGAAACCAAATTCCTTAATTGTTTCATCGAATCTCAGGTTCCAACTTCACGATGCTTGTTCAAGACCGTCGATCGATCTCTGAAGCTTGCATACCTTATGCTCACTTCCAACATATGTGAAACCCTCCGGCTATGTCATATATATCTCTTCCTTAATGTTTCCATTAAGGAACGCAGTTTTCACATCCATTTGCCATATCTCATAGTCGTACCATGCGGCTATGGCTAACAAGATTCTAATCGACTTGAACATTGCGACTGGCGAGAAGGTTTCATCATAGTCAACACCTTGCCACCGAGTGTAACCTTTCGCGACCAGTCGTGCCTTGTATGTCATTCCTTACCATCAGGCCCAAGTTACCTCTTGTATACCCATTTGCACCCAATAGGAACAATTCCTTCGGGAGGATTAACAAGAGTCCAAACTTGGTTAGCATGCATCGAGTCTAACTCAGACTGCATTGCTTCAAGCCACAAATTAGAACCAGCATCGGAAATTGCCTCCTTGAAAGTTCTTGGATCAGATCCAACAACTTGATCACCTTGATCATCTTCAAGTAGAAAACCATATCTCTCAGGAGCCCTAGGAACCCTTTCGGATCTCCTAGGTGCGACCATTTTTGGTACTGGCTCTGGAGGCGCAGGAGATTCACTTGGTACTTCAGTTGGTTCTCGAACCTCTTCGAGTTCTACTATCTTGCCTTTTCTATCAAGTAGAAATTCCCTTTCCATAAAGGTAGCATTCCTAGAAACAAACATTTTTGTTTCGTTCGGATAGTAGAAGTAGTATCCAATGAAATTATTTGGATACCCAATGAAGTAGCATAAGATGGATCTCGTATCCAGCTTATCTCCCACTGTCTGCTTCACGTAAGCAGGATATCCGCAAATCCTCATGTACGAGTACTTGGGTGGTTTTCCCATCCATATCTCATATGGAGTCTTATCCACTGCCTTGGTGTGGACATTGTTCAACAACATTACCGCCGTTTCGAGCGCATAGCCCCAAAACGAGGTAGGAAGTTCAGTGAAGCTCATCATAGATCGAACCATGTCCAAAAAGGTCCGATTACGACGCTCCGCTACACCATTGAGCTGTGGTGTGTCCGGAGGGGTCCACTGTGCGAGAATCTCATTCTCTTTCAGATAGTCTTGAAATTCAGCACTCAAGTATTCACCACCTCGATCGGATCGAAGTGCTTTAATACTTTTGCCTAATTGATTTTCTACTTCAGCCTTGAATTCTTTGAACCTTTCAAAGGATTCAGAATTGTGCTTCATTAAGTACAAGTACCCATACCTAGAGTGATCGTCGGTAAAGGTGATGAAGTATGTGTGATCGTACTTAGTACCAATACTAAATGGACCGCACACATCAGTATGGATCAAATCCAATAGGCCTTGAGCACGCTAACCCTTGACTTGAAGGGTTGCTTAGTCATCTTTCCCTTAAGACAAGATTCACAAGTCGGTAGGGAGTTAATGTCTGACAGATCAAACATGTCACTCCTAACTAACTTGTTCATCCTACTTAGAGAAATATGACCTAGCCTAGCGTGCAAAAGTTGTGCTGTGTTCAAGTTATCGTGTTTCCTTTTAATCGTTGTTGTATGTGCTTCGACATCACGAGTTGGAACGTCTTTTAATTTTAAGGTGTATAAATCGTTTTCGCGTTCTCCAATTCCAATTAAACATTCATTCTTGTAAATATTGCAAATCGAATTAGCAAACATACAAGAATATCCATCACTATCAAGCATAGAAACAGAAATAATGTTCTTTATTAATTCGGGAACAAACAAAACGTTTCTCAATAACAACTTAAAATCAGAAGACAGGAATAAATAAACATCTCCTATAGCTACTGCAGAAACTCTTGCTCCATTGCCAAGCCTCAAGTGGGTCTCACCCTCTCTAAGACGTCGGATTCTTGTCATCACCTGCAAATCATTGCAGATATGAGATCTTGGTTTAGCGCCTTGCGACTGGTAGTTGTTGCGAATGTAATTGCTACCAGCTGTTGGAGTGAGACGGCGACGTTTTGTTTAGTTGCGTCTGATTGTTGCGACTGGATTGTGGTCGAATGCAGCAGGCAGTGAGAGGAGAAGCACATCCACAGACAGCTCGTGTGGAAGTGTGATATCAAGGCCCGACAGCTTTTCAACGAGCCCAATCATACGAACCCCATGCTCGCGGACCGAAGTCCCATCACGCATGCGGCTCTTCATAAGCTCCTTGACAGCCGTGAACCTCTCATGTCAAGAGTTCTCCCCGTACATTTCTTTGAGATGAAAAAGTATGTCAGCAGCATACTTTGTCTTCTCAAAGCGCCGTTGCATTTCATTGGACATCGACGCCATCACATAGCATCGAGCTTTAACCTCGTCGTCCCACCATTGTTTAAGTGTAACCAGATCCTCAGGGCTGATATCGGCAGGGTCTTCCTTCGGAGGGCACTTCTCTATCGTATAAAGAAGTTTCTCCGAAGCCAACACAAGGTTGAGGTTGCGGAGCCAGTCTTGGTAGTTCAGACCGGTGAACTTGTTGCTATCCAGTATAGCAGCGAGTGGGTTTTTGAACGAAGACATTGTATAAGCAGTAATACTGAAAGAAAACAGACAATCATCACTAACTATATATAAAATAATCGCTAAGACATAAAACAAGGTCGTTAAGTTTTATGAATTACCCTCCCACTATTTTAACGATTTCACCACCCTCTAATGAAATCGAGAAAGCAAGTTTCTTTAGTGGGTACACGGAGCACAATCAAGCGATCATGGACCCGAATAATATCAGTCATCCATGACCCCCAAAAGGTAGTTTCCGATTGCAACCGGTGCAACCTCCATGTATTCACCTCATGTCCAGAAAGGGCCCAATAATATGACGCCGTTTACTATCACGTGTCAAGATGACCCATCAATGTTGAGTCGTGAAGGACGGTCCCCTTAACGTCCCCAATAATATGAGCCAACGTTAAAGGGAGTTCCAACCGAACTCACAACGAGTGTCAATGGTGTGGAAAACTTTCCGGCATACATGACCCCCTCAATAATATGAGCCGGGACATGTATACGGGTAGCATCGGCGTACACCCATTGTTGATGGAAGGTAGGGATAATTTAAACAAATTTAAATTCCCTTTAGTTTATCGAATAAACTTTTATCTTGATATTAGTTTTAAATCATATTTAAAACGAGGGATTTTATTTTCGAAAATTTGGTCTCATGCAGTATATTTTAAATCATATTTAAAACATGCGGATTCAACTAACTATATATCACATATATAAACATTGGGATGATCGATCGCGAAAGCTATTCGGTCCGTGGTTGCCAATCACGGACCTGGGTCCAATCCTAGGTGATATGCAATATGCAATGCAATCCTATTACATTTGCTTCCGGTTTTACAGATCTTCGGTATTCAATATCTTTGATCGTCATCGGGCACACCATCTTCAAAAGTCCTCCCACTAAGTCTAGTAATTTACATTTAAATTCCATGACATATAAGGGATACATTTTAAGGGGTGGGAACGGGCCACAAACAGACCCACTTTAAATAAATGATAATCAACAATATTGATACAACCAAAATCACAAAAACCTAAAGCATACACCTAACATATTGGGGCATGGCTCTCGATCATCCCAATCACGCAGATAATCTAATTAACATGCATAAATTAAATAATCAAATTATTTATCGTAAAATCATATTTCAATCATAAAATCGCATTTTATAATAAAATCGTATTTTGTCGAAAAAATCAAATTTTAATCAACAAAATCATATTTCATTATAAAATCATATTTTACAATTAAAATCGCATTTTGTCATTTTAATTGCATTATATTGGGCCAAAACATTTTTAGGCCTAAAAATCTCAAATTTTCAAAATCGACCAAAATAAAATCAAATTTTAATCAACAAAATCATATTTCATTATAAAATCATATTTTACAATTAAAATCGCATTTTGTCATTTTAATTGCATTATATTGGGCCAAAACATTTTTAGGCCTAAAAATCTCAAATTTTCAAAATCGACCAAAATCGGCCCGACATCGGATATCGGCCCGAAAACTTCATGGGCTGCCCGGGACAGGCCCAAGAAAAACCTAGAAGAAAAATTCAGCCGTCGCAACAATCTACCGGAGATCGTCTCCGGACGGCGGCCGCCGCCACATATCACTCTGCGCCCAAAATTGGCGCATCCAGTAGCCACCCATCGGCAACAATCGTCACGCGGGGCAGTAGCATCTGGCCAGCCGCCATGCGCGGCCAGCGTGCATGGTTACCGCGCGCGCACATGCGCGCGGCGAGAAGGAGGGGCGCCGTCTTGCGCGGCGGCGCCGTGGCCAGGGTGCTACAGAATTTTGATTTCGATCTGAAATTTCAAGATTAGATACAATTATGGCAACAATTATATTGAAAGATCCGAACCATAGCTCTGATACCACTGTTGGGAACCGTGGGTGGATCCGGATCCCGTCTCCTGGTGAGGCAGCAGAAGAATAAAATTAGGCCGGGAAACGTTCAATACAATTATGACTACTGCAAACTATGAACCATTCATAGGGCGTTTAGTCAGTTACCTTGCTGGCGACTTGCGCCTGGCTCCAACCGGAATTACGAGAAGACCGGCTCTTCACGGTAGGCGGCTGTAGATTCGTCAATCAGGTCCACGATCGGAAGGGAGACTCCTTCGTCAGCCAGCACTAGAAGGCCTGACGAGATCAGCACGGACGGATTCTCCTCGAAAGGTTGGCCGGAGCAACTACGGCGAGGGGCGGTGGCTTGGAGAGGAGGGAGGCGGCCAAGGTGTGCTAGGGTTAGGGTTGTATTAGTTTATGAGTTGTTTCATGTTAATAATGAAGCCCTTAATCCCTTTTAATAAGATTAGTAATGGACTTGGACCGGCCCATCGGGCCCGGGTCCAAATGACGATATCCATCACTGCAACTTCATTACAACTCCGATCGCCGATCAGATCGGACCGATCGATTCAGTTTCCAAAACTGAATACTATGATCTGAAAAACTATTTTTCAGAACACCAGTGCAAAATGACCGTTTTGCCCCTCAACAGCGGGAAATCACGATTTGACCCCTGTTGACTTTTAGGAAGTCGCACTCCCCAAAATCCTCCTCCTATGATCATCACATTGAGCTCAATATCCGTGCGGGAATCTCGAATCCTGTACTTGTGTGACCCTCAATGGTTCAGGGATACAGCTAGCCGTGGGCCCACAACCATTGTGGCTCTGGAATCACAATTCCGGACTTGCCCATCGAATCATGGTAAAAGCGTCTAGCAACATTGCCCCATGATCCCATAGGTATCACTGATTGTGCCTGCAAGAACCAGTTGGTCGTGGTTAGCGTATAGTACGGTCCTTTAAATCCATATATCCCGATCAGATCAACGACCATTGGTAAATCGAGAGTCGCTATAGATCCGATAGCTATGCATACATCTTGGAGATCGAATAGTGACATCGCGAGTGTAACTAGGTAAACCCATTTACCTAAAATACTTCTAATACTCTGGCCAGAGATTTAAACACTATTATCCCCTCAGATAGCATAGGATATCCACGCATGTCTGCGAGCGGTGAATCCTCGTCAACGATGCATCGACTCCTACATGCATCGGGGTCTCACCCAATCCCGCCGCCTAATGACCCCAAGTGAGTCGGCAAACGGGTCAAAGTGAGACGCCTATCATGTAGAGTCTCAATGACGTTTCGAGTCGTGAGGACTAATCAGTACAACCAAGACCTCGGACTTATCCACTTGACAAATGGTAACCACTTGGAAAGTCCGAACTGTTAGAGTAGATGCTCAACTAGCCAACTTGTGGCGTGTGGGTTTATAGACTCTTGTATGAAACAATATTTATATATGATATTCGCATTTATTTATATGGCATTCTTTACTTTCATTGTGTTGTATAATTATTAACAATTGCGTTGAGTAAAGACCTAGAGTGCACTATAGTGTATGTTAGATGTGATAGTGGGTATGACGGCTATCATGAAACACATCTAATAGTCACTGTGTATTCTGAATTAGTTCCTAGTCGATTGGGCCGTCAAAATGAGGATAAGGCCGCTCGAGCTCGAGACTAGTATCTGCGATACGAAGTACCATGTTTCATTGGTAGGGAACATTGTGATGTTCTGAGCATGCAGATAGATAGTGACCTGGTGATCTATCGAACTACCCTCCTTCGGACTTTCCAAGT
The DNA here is from genome assembly GCA_001598015.1 of Dorcoceras hygrometricum. Classification (NCBI taxonomy): domain Eukaryota; kingdom Viridiplantae; phylum Streptophyta; class Magnoliopsida; order Lamiales; family Gesneriaceae; genus Dorcoceras; species Dorcoceras hygrometricum. Next base: position 226,328 of record KQ999375.1, on the reverse strand, counting down.
GGTTACCATTTGTCGAGTGGATAAGTCCGAGGTCTTGGTTGTACTGATTAGTCCTCAAGACTCGAAACGTCATTGAGACTCTACATGATAGGCGTCTCAACTACCCTCGTTCGGACTTTCCAAGTGGTTACCATTTGTCGAGTGGATAAGTCCGAGGTCTTGATTGTACTGATTAGTCCTCACGACTCGAAACGTCATTGAGACTCTACGTGATAGGAGTCTCACTTTGACCCGTTT
>KQ999375.1:172068-190659 GCA_001598015.1 Dorcoceras hygrometricum | reverse complement strand
GGTCAAAATGTAATTTCCCTAAAGTTTGGGCTAGTTTGATTATCCTTGAAACTTGGAGGGGCTAAACTGCAATTTTGGACTAGGTGGTCTGAAAAATTGTTTTCGCATCATAATACTCAGTTTTGTAAACTGTGTAGATCGGTCCGATCTGATCGTCGATCGGGAGTTATGATGGAGCCATGGTGATGCTGTTGAACCGAATGTTCATACGGGACTGGGCCTAACCCAGGCCCATTGGGTTGCTTCAATCCCATGCACCTCTATATATATGACTTGACCTAGGGCTACAAATAGACTTTTACACTTCACAAAACCCTAGAATCCAAGTAGCCGCCCCTCTCCACTTCTTCCTCTCGGCCGCCGCCCGCCTCCTCGCGCGCCGCCCTCCGCCCGCCGCTTGTCGCCGTGCGCCGCTTGCCGTGGTCAGAATTGTTCCGATCACCTTGACGAGGAGATTCCGTCCGTGGTAAATTCGTGACCTCTTCTAGTGCAGACTGACGAAGGAGCCGTGATTCCAGTCATGGACCGGATTCGGAGAACTCAACCGCCAACCGTTGAAGTGCCAATTTCCTTGTGAAATTGGTCGGAGCCAGGTGCCTAGACGCCAGCAAGGTACCATTCTAAAACACCATATGGTTGTTTTACTGCTTTTGTTATTATGTATTGACCGTTCCCGGTGTAAATTTTTAAATTCTTACGCTGTGCCCCGGGAGCGGGATCTGGATCCACCGCTGCGCCAACAAAGACTCCTTTGGAGCATAAGGAGAACTTGAGAATTGTCCTTCAGAGGTTGAGAGAACAGCAGTTGTATGCTAAATTCTCCAAGTGCGAGTTTTGGCTGGATCGCGTCGTTTTGTTGGGACATGTTATTTCAGCCAAGGGGATTTCGGTGGATCCCAGTAAGGTTGATGCTGTTCTGAATTGGGAGCATCCTAGAAATGTTTCCGAGATTCGCAGTTTCTTGGGTCTAGCTGGATATTACCGTCATTTCATCGAAGGGTTCTCTAGCATAGCCAAGTCGATGACTCAACTGACGCAGAAGGACAAGCGATTTGTGTGGACTGAGCAGTGCGAGAATGCCTTTCAACTGCTCAAGGAGAAGTTGACTACTGCACCTGTGTTGGCTCTGCCGTCTGGATCAGGTGGTTTCGTTGATTGTTCTGACGCTTCGCTCAATGGATTGGGTTGTGTGTTGATGCAGAATGGTCGAGTCATTGCGTATGCCTCGCGGCAGCTGAAAACGCACGAGACTCGTTATCCAGTCCATGACTAGAGCTAGCAGCCTTAGCCTTTGCGCTGAAAATCTGGCGTCATTACCTGTATGGCGAGCAATTTGTGCTGTACTCGGACCACAAGAGTTTGCAGTATCTGTTTTCGCAGCCTGACTTGAACATGAGACAACGTCGTTGGATGGAGCTGCTAAAGGACTTTGATTGCGAGATTAAGTACCAGCCTGGGAATTCGAACGTAGTGGCTGATGCTTTTGAGCAGGAAGGCTAGTGAGATGCTTGCTTCGTTGTATATCTCTAAGGATCAGGAACATCTTAATACTACGGGTTGGAGATTTTATCCGGCTGATGATTGCGTTGTGGTTTCTTCTTTTCAAGTGGAGCCGCAGATTGTTTCTAGTATTCGAGCAGCTCAAAGGACTGATCCTTCCATCCACGAGTTGAAGTTAAAGGTCAGGGCTGGAGAACTTGAGGATTATTCCATTTCTTCTGATGGTTTCTTGAGGTTTCGTGGCAGGCTGGTTGTTCCTAACATCATTGATTTGAAGGAGGAGATCCTTCGGGAAGCGCACTGCAGCAGACATAGTGTTCATCCTGGTGCATGGAAGATGTACCATGCGTGGAAACCGCACTTCTGGTGGGCTGAACTAAAGAGCGACGTTGCTGGATTCGTTGCTCGATGTTTGAACTGTCAGATGGTAAAGGCCGAGAGGATGAGACCAGGTGGTCTGTTGCAGAGTTTGGAAGTGCCTCAATGGAATTGGGAGCACATAGCGATGGATTTCATGACGCATCTGTCTCGTTCCAGCAGAGGATGCGATGCTATTTGGGTGGTTATCGACCGATTGTCGAATTCTGCACATTTCATTCCCTATGGGATGACCTTCTCGTTGAAGAAAATGGCGAAGCTGTACGTTGATTTCGTGGTTAGACTTCACGGCGTGCCTGTTTCGATCGTCTCGGACGGAGATCAAGGTTTACTTCCAGGTTTTGGAAGAGTTTGCAAGCAGCTTTGGGTACCAGATTGGCTATGAATACAGCGTATAACCACCAGACAGATGGCCAATCTGAGCGAACTATCCAGACGTTGGAGGATATGTTACGAGCTGTTGTGATGGATTTTGGTGGTAGCTGGCAGGACGTGTTGTCTTTGGTGGAATTTCGTACAATAACAGCTATCAAGTGACGATTGGCATGCCGCCGTTTGAGGCTTTATATGGCAGGAAGTGCAAATCGCCATTATGTTGGGAAGAAGTGGGGGAGAAGCAGCTATCTGCCCCAGATTTTGTGCAGAAAATGAAGGATCATGTGGATCTAATTCGACAGCGGATGAAAGCTGCCCAAGATCGCCAAGCCAGTTATGCGATAAAAGGGGTCGACCTCTAGAGTTTCAGGTTGGTGATCAGGTTTTCCTTAAAGTTTCTCCGGTTCGCAGTGTTATGCGCATTGGACACAAGGGAAAGTTAGCCCCTTGTTACGTCCGACCGTATGAAATTGTCGAGAGGATTGGCCTGTTAGCGTATCGACTGCTGTTGCCTTTTGAATTAGCTTTTCTACATGACGTATTTCATGTTTCCATGTTGAGGAAGTACGAGCCAGATCCGTCTCATGTGCTGAGACTGACGAGGTGGAGCTAGATCAGACGTTGAGTTATCAGGAATATCCCTTGCAGATCCTAGGCAGAAAATAGAAACAATTGAGGAACAAAACCATCCAGTTGGTTATGGTTCAATGGAGCAAACATGGCAGGGAAGAAGCTACTTGGGAGCTGGAAGAAAAGATGCAGCGCGAGTGGCCGCATCTGTTCGAGTAGCTGTTGAGCTAAAATTTCCAGTAGCTGTAGCTTTTGGTTGTATTTCTTCCCTAGTTGTTGTTAATTGTTTGCTCAGTTATCTTGAACTCTTGGACATGTGTTAGGCAAGTTTCTGTTTTGGGCTTGCTGTTGAGTTGTATTTCAGAATTGTTGATTGATTTCGAGGACGAAATCTTTTTTAGTGGGGGAGAAATGTGAGACCTGGAAATCAGTGTTTAGAGCAATTCTGGAAATTTTTGTATTTTTGAGCTTGAGATCTGTTTTGTGAGATCTGGTTTTATGGTGAAAGCTGGTCGGTGGTGAAATCCAGTCTAGCGCGTATTTGGTGGCGCAAGAGAGCTAAACGTCGTCGTTTAGGTGAAGTTTGGTAGCACGTTTTGTTGATCAGACGTTGTTTTAGCGTGTTTTGTATCGAGCGGGAAACGACAGTGTTTAGTTAAGTTGGTGCGACGCCGTTTTGGATACCAGCTGCGAGAGAATTGTTCGTGTGTGCATCGTCTGGTTGTTTGTTTCGTTGAGAGCAGACGTCAACGCCAGTCAACTTTCCTGTAGCTTGTGTCTGCTTGTTTTGCGCGAGAGTTAGCGACTGGATGACGTAGGATGTGCGACGTCGTTTTGGTTAACGCTAAGAAATCCGGACGCTGGGGTTATGCGACGCCGTTTGATTTAATTGGAACGCGACGTCTGGTACTAGTTTTTGGTTTGTAAGGAATCCCGTCGTTGGGCTATACGACGCCGTCTAAATTAATTGGAACGCAGTGTTTTGGTTATGGCGTCTGGTATATTTGTATCAGTCGTTGGTTTGTTTTTTGACTGCTCGTTGGGACCTTAGTAGTGCATCGTCTGGTTTTGTCGGCGGATGTTTTTAACCAGATATCAGCAGTTGCGAGATGTATTTAAGGAAGAATTTTGAGTACCAGATCCCATACTTCACGAAATATTCTCTCGATTGTCGACCTCTATTTCTCGAACCCTAGTACTGTTCACCGTGAGTTTCTCCGGCGATTTCCCGTTGTTTTGTCGGCGGATGTTTTTAACCAGATATCAGCAGTTGCGAGATGTATTTAAGGAAGAATTTTGAGTACCAGATCCCATACTTCACGAAATATTCTCTCGATTGTCGACCTCTATTTCTCGAACCCTAGTACTGTTCACCGTGAGTTTCTCCGGCGATTTCCCGTTGATTCCGGTAATCGTTTTCACGATCGAGGTAGCGTTGGACTCCTCTCGAGAAGCTCTTTCATCCTATGCCAGTCTTTGAGGCTGTGGTTGGCTAGTTGTGGAGCGCGAAGTTGCTGCCCTGTTCTTGTGTTGCGTAGTTCAGGTGTTGGAATTGAATCTCTCGGGCTTGTATTAGTGGTGACTGTTGCACAGAAATATAAGGTACGGATTGAGCCTGTGACAGCTTGGAAGTTGCGTGAGATATAATGTGAGGCTGCTGGGATGTTTTGGTGAACATGGCCATGTATGGCTTGCTGTGCATCGGTGTTTATGCTAGCTATTTTATGTGAATTGCACACACGCATTTGTTCACGCTTATTTCAGATCCCTTGCTTCGTATCTTGTTGTATTGTTGTTGTTTGATTCTTACCAGGATGCGAGGGCGAGCGGCGATACCGCACTCTCATCTCCCTGCTAGGATTTTTTAGCCACCATGCGCCGAGTGGTTAACTACCACAGTTCATGGGCGAGGCAACAGCAGGTCGAGTTGTTTGATGCATCTGGTATTCGGGTGTAGTGTCAAGGCGAGTGGCTCATTACCACACTTTGAACATACCCCGTGGCCACCGTTTGTTGCAGATTCTATGGAGCTATGTTTGAGTTCCTTGGCTCCCTTTTTGGTTGTAGCTTTCAGCGGTTGTTCAGTGTCTCATGCATAGCATCTGTATTTTATCTTATGCTTTTCTTTAGCTGTTTCAGTTGCTCTCCGTACTGGGTTTTGACCCCATGTCCCTCTGGGGCTTGGTTGTTTTCCTTGTTGTGTTGTTTTTCAGGGAACCCAGGTTTTACAGCTAGTCGTGGGTTTAACCCAGCTGGAGGTGCCCATGAGGCGGTTAGAGTGACCCAGTTATGTATATTATTTTTATGCACTGGTATCACCACGGATGGGATGTCTCGGGTGATGCTTTTATGATTGTAGTTGGCTGTTAGCCTTGGGATGCCATTTTCTGTGCTGTTTGATGGTATGTTGTAACCGTTGATTGGTTGGTTTTAAAAACCGGGATATCTATTTTAAGTATTGTTGTATTTTAAATTATATTGTTTTAAACTGTCAGGCCAAAAGCGAAAAAGATTTACCCGATTTTTATTAGCTTCCGCTTGTTTGTGCGTCGTTTATCTCTGTTGTGAACACGAGGCCTAACAATTCTTCGTTATTGTTTCCGTCACTTAGAAATATTTCTCGAGAGATAACTCTGTCGCAATACCCTAGTTACTGTTCACCGAACCTTCTCTTCTCCGATTGTCGATGGTAGACAGCTCTGACGGACGCAAGAGTGGTAGCACTGTACTCCTCTTGTCAAGACCGTTCTTCCTATACCTCTTTTGCAGGTTGTGGGTTATCTAGGAGAGAATAGTGAAGTAAGCTACTCTGTGTAGTCTGTTAGCATAAGCGCAGATTTGCTTCTGCCGTTCAGGTAGCTCGTTGGGTAAGTGATAGTTCCTACCTTGTGCTTCGTTTAGAGTTTTTTGTTGAGTTAGAAGGCTAGGACAGAGCTGGTCGAGCTCGTAACTCCCAGTTCGTAGGTTCTGTGTTACTGTCCCTAAGCCTGCATTGTGTTGTTGGTTAACTGGTTTCAGATCTGTGCGCTCGGGACCCAGTTTTTAGTAATTGTAGCTCAGAAGAAAGGTACGGATGTGAGCTTGTTTTACAGCTTCGGATTTGGCATAGATATATGTGTATGCTTGCTGTTCTATGATGCAGTGTATGCCTTTTCGGTTCTTGTTGCTATCTGTTGCATCTGCATCCACTCATGTATCATGTTGAACTCAGATCTTGTTTAGCCGTGCCTTGCTGTGTTGATCTGCGTGTACCAGGGTGCTTGTGTTGGAGGCCAAGCGGGTAACTCCCGTATACCTCATCTCCCTGCTGGGATCTGTTAGCCACTATGAGCGGAGTGGGTAGCTCCCACATCTCATGAGTTGGGCAACAACAGGTTGAGTGAATTGTTATGCATTTACTTCGAAAAAACTTCTCTACACGCTAGAGAAGACCCCTCCGAAGGAAGCCTCTACCGATGCCAGTCCTGAGGAGCTGGAAAAGCTGGACAAATGGTGGGACGACGAACTTAAGGCACTGTGATATATGATAGCATCGATGTCCCAAGAAATTCAGCGGCGCTTTGAGAAGAAGGTGTATGTTGCTGACATACACCTTCATCTCAAGGAACTGTATGGGGAGAACTCTCAGACTGAGAGGTTCACTACTGTCAAGGAACTCATGACGAGTCGCATGCGCAAGGGGACTTCGGTCCGCGAGCATGGGGTCCGTATGATTGGGTTCATTGAGAAGCTAGTGGGCCTTGATATCACGCTTCCACATGAGCTGTCTGTGGATCTGCTTCTCCTATCCCTCCCTGCTGCATTCGACCCCTTTGTGGTCAACTTTAACATGAACAAGCTGGAAGCCACCCTTGAAGAGATGGTGAGCATGCTTGTCGTGTTCGAATGGACCATAAAGAAGGACAAGCCCGTCCTCCTTATGGGCTCTTCTTCCTCTGCAAAGAAGGGGCCCAAACGCAAGGGTAAGAAGCGTTCTGCCCCTGTGAAGGAAGGAAAGCCCACCAAGAAGCCCAAGGCAGGGACTTTAAAGTCGAACAAATCTGAGGATGTCTGCCACCACTGTCACAAGCCTGGACACTAGAGGAGGAACTGTGAGGATTACCTCGAGCAGTTGCGAACTGCAAAAGGTATGTTCTAAATTGAAATAAATATGTCTCTTAACTCGACTTCTTGGGTACATGATACCGGATGTGGATCTCATATCTACAATGATTTGCGGGTAATGACAAAAAGCCGACGTCTTAGAGAGGGTGAGACCCACTTGAGGCTTGGCAACGGAGCAAGAGTTGCTGCTAAAACTATAGGAGATTTTTATTTATTTCTGCCTCCAAATTTTAAGTTGTTGTTAAGAAACATTTTATTTTTTCCTGAATTAATAAAGAACATCATTTCTGTTTCTATGCTTGATAGTGATGGATATTCTTGTAATTTTGCCAATTCGATTTGCAATATATACAAGAATGAATGTTTGATTGGAATTGGGGAACGTGATAACGATCTATACGCCTTAAAATTGAAAGAAGTTCCAACTCGTGATGTGGAAACACATACAACAACAATAAAAAGGAAAAACGATATTTTGAACCCGGCACAACTTTGGCACGCTAGGCTAGGTCATGTTTCCTTGAGTAGGATGAACAAGTTGATTAGGAGTGACATGTTTGATATGTCTGATATTAACTCCCTACCAACTTGTGAGTCTTGTCTCAAGGGAAAAATGACTAAATTACCCTTCACGGGCAAGCCTGAACGTGCTCAAGGCCTATTGGATTTGATCCACAGTGATGTGTGTGGCCCACTTAGCATTGGTACTAAGTCCGGTCACACCTACTTCATCACCTTTACCGATGATCACTCTAGGTATGGGTACTTGTATTTAATGAAGCACAAGTCTGAATCCTTTGAAAAGTTCAAAGAATTCAAGGGTGAAGTTGAAAATCAGTTGGGGAAAAGTATTAAAACACTTAGATCCAATCGAGGTGGACCTTGAGTGCCTAATTTCAAGACTATCTTAAAGAGAATGGGATTCTCTCTCAGTGGACCCCTCCGGCCACACCACAACTCAATGGTGTAGCGGAGCGTTGTAATCAAACTTTGATGGACATGGTTCGATCTATGATGAGTTTCACTGAGCTTTCTACCTCGTTTTGGGGCTATGCGCTCGAAACGGCGGTAATGTTGTTGAACAATGTCCACACAAAGGAAGTGGATAAAACTCCATATGAGATATGGATGGGCAAGCCAGCCAAGTACTCATACTTGAGATTTGGGGATGTCCTCCTTACGTGAAGCAGACAGTGGGAGATAAGCTGGATAATACATCCATATTATGTTACTTCATTGGGTATCCAAAGAATTCTATTGGATACTTCTTCTACTATCCCAATGAAACAAAAGTGTTTGTTTCTTGAAATGCCACCTTTCTGGAAAGGGAATTTCTACTTGATAGAAAAGGCAAGATAGTAGAACTCGAAGAGGTTCGAGAACCAACTGAAGTACCAAGTGAATCTCTCGCACCTCAAGAGCCAATGCTTGATATGGACACACCTAGGAGATCTGAAAGGGTTCCTAGGGCTCCTGTTAGATATGGGTTCCTCCTTGAATATGATCAAAGTGATCAAACTATTGGATGTGATCCAAGAACCTTCAAGGAGGCAATTTCCGATGCTGATTCTAATTTGTGGCTTGAAGCAATAAAATATGAGATTGACTCAATGCATTCGAACCAAGTTTGGACTCTTGTTAATCCTCCCAAAGGAATAGTTCCTATTGGGTGTAAATGGATATACAAGAGAAAGCTTGGGCTTGATGTTAAGGAACTGATCTACAAGGCACGACTGGTCACGAAAGGTTACACTCAAAGACAAGGTGTTGACTATGATGAAACCTTCTCAACAGTCACAATGTTCAAGTCAATTAGAATCCTACTAGCCATAGCCGCATGGTACGACTATGAGATATGGAAAATGGATGTGAAAACTATGTTCCTTAATGGAAACATTAGGGAAGATATCTATATGCCCCAGCCTGAGAGTTTCAAACAAGCATCGAGAAGTTGGAACCTGAGATTTGATGAAACAATTAAAGAATTTGGTTTCATCAAGAATCCCGAGGAGCCATGTGTGTATAAGAAGGTAGTTAAAAATTATGTGACATTCCTTGTACTTTATGTTGATGACATTCTACTCATTTGGAATGATGTAGGAATGTTGCAGTCAACTAAAGTATGGTTGTCTAATAGATTCTCGATGAAGAACATGGGTGAAGCATCCTATATTTTGGGAATACAGATCTATAGGGATAGATCGAGAAGGATGCTCGGACTCACCCAAGAGACCTACATCGATACCATACTTAAGAGGTTCTCTATGGAAGAGTCCAAGAGAGTACACCTACCTATGTGCCACGGGATAACTCTATCTAAATCTATGTGTCCAAGCCAACCCCGGCCAGATGCATTGGAATGCCGTGAAAGATATTTTAAGTACTTACGAAGGACTAAGAATATGTTCATGGTCTATGGGGGTGGTGAACTGAAATTGGAAGGCTACACTGATTCTAGCTTCCAATGTGATGTCGATGATTCGAAGTCAACCTCTGGATTTGTATTCATACTCAATGATGGTGCTATCTCTTGGAAGAGTTCCAAGCAAGACACCATCACGGATTCAACCACTGAGGCTGAGTACATCGCAGCATCAGCTGCTGCTAAAGAGGCGGTTTGGATGAGGAATTTCGTCCAAGAGTTGGGCGTAATCCCTGAAGGAGTTGGTCCAGTCCCGGTGTACTGTGACAACACGGGTGCCGTTGCGCAAGCAAAGGAACCTAGGTCTCACCAAAGATCCAAACACATACTGAGGAAATACTACATAATCCGGGATATTGTGGCTATAGGTGACATAGCAGTCGAGATAGTCGCCTCTGCAGACAACATTGATGATCCACTTACGAAGCCCTTGCCAGAATCGTTGTTTGAAAAACATCAATGGGACTACGTCTGATGAGTAGTTGGCTTTAGGGCAAGTGGGAGATTGTTAGAGTAGGTGCCCAACTAGCCAACTTGTGGCTTGTGGGTTCTTGTTGACTCCTTGTAAAATAATATTTATTTATGAAATTCGTATTCTTTTATGGCATTCTTTATCTTCGTTATTTTAAAATGTTAAAAATTGTTGGATAAAGACCTGGAATTCACCATAGTGTATGTTAGATGTGATAGTGGATATGATGGTTATCATGAGACACATCTAATAGTCACTGTGTGTTCGAAACATGTTCCTAGTCGATTGGGCCGTCAAAATGAGGATAAGGCCGCCCGAGCTTGAGACTAGCATCTGCGATGTGAAGTACCACGTTTCATTGGTAGGGAAAATTGTGATGTTCTGAGCATGCAGATGGATAGTGACCTGGTGATCTATCGAACTACCCTCGTTCGGACTTTCCAAGTGGTTACCATTTGTCGAGTGGATTAAGTCCGAGGTCTTGGTTGTACAGTTTAGCCCTTATTACTCGAAACGTCATTGAGACTCTACATGATAGGTGCCTCACTTTGACCCGTTACCGACTCAGTTGGGGTCATCAGGTGGTGCGGTTGGGTGAGGTCCCGATGCATGTAGAAGTCGATGCTTCGTTGTCGAGGATTCATCGCTCGCCTTTGTGCGTGGAAATCCTATGATATCTGAGGAGATAATAGTGTGACAAATCTCTGGCCAGAGTACTTGATATGTTTTTAGATAAAATGGGGTTTTACCAAATAACACAATGCGATGTCACTATTTGATCTCCAAAGATGTATGCATGATTGTTGGATATCTAGCGACTCTCGGAAATCCTATGATATCTGAGGAGATAATAGTGTGACAAATCTCTGGCCAGAGTACTTGATATGTTTTAGATAAATGGGTTTACCTAATAACACATGCGATGTCACTATTTGATCTCCAAGATGTATGCATGATTGTTGGATATCTAGCGACTCTCGATTTACCAATGTTCATTGATCTGATCGGGATATTTGTGCTGAAAGGACCGTACAATACGCTAACCATGACCGACTGGTTCTTGCAGGCACTATCAGTGATACCTAGGGGATCATGGGGCGATGTTGCTAGACGCTTTACCATGATCCGATGGGTTAGTCCGAAAATGTGGTTTCGGAGACACAAATGTTGTGAGCCCATGGCTAGCTGTATCCCTGAACCATTGAGGGTCACACAAGTACTGGTTTCTCAATTCCCGCATGGAAATTAAGCTCAATTTGTTGGGTATGGGAGGAGGAATGATGGAAGTGCGACTTCCTAAAATTAAATAGGGTCAAAATGCAATTTCCCTAAAGTTTGGGCTACTTTGACTATCCTTGAAACTTGCAGGGGCCAAACTGTTATTTTGGATTAGGTGGTCCGAAAAATTGTTTTCACATCATAATGCTCAGTTTTGTACACTGTGTAGATCGGTCCGATCCGATCGTCGATCGGGATTATGATGGAGCCATAGTGATGGACTTGAAACCAATGTTCACCTTGGGCCTGGGCCCGACCCAAGCCAATTAAGCTGGTTCAAGCCCATGGAAAATCTATAAATACAGGCCCTGGGGTATCATTTGAGACGTACCAAAAGCTCCTCAGCTATATTCTCCCTTCCTCTCCTATCCTCCCCACGCCGCCGCCGCCTCGCCGTCGCCGCCCGCCGTCGCCGGACTTGTTCCGACCGTTCCGGCGAGGAGATTCCATCCGTGAAATCTTCATCGAGTTTTCTAGTGCAGACCGGCGAAGGAATTGAGATTTCGATCGTGGACCGGATTAGGAGGCAGCAACCGCCAAACGTTGAAGTGCCGATTTCCTCGTGAAATTGGTCGGAGCCAGGCGCCTAGACGCCAGCAAGGTATCGTTCTAAACATCCTATGTATGTTTATGAACCTTTTTACAGGTGTATTGACCATTCCCGGGCTCCAAAATTTAAATCTTCCGCTGTGCCCCGGGAGCGGGATCCGGTTCCGGATCCACATGATCTTTCATTTGCTGCACAAAATCTGGGACAGATAGCTGCTTTTCCCCCACTTCTTCCCAACATACCGGCGATCTGCACTTACTGCCATACAAAGCCTCAAACGACGCCATGCCAATCGTCACTTGATAGCTGTTATTGTAGGAAAACTCCACTAAAGACAACGCATCTTGCCAGCTACCACCAAAATCCATCACAACAGATCGTAACATATCCTCCAACGTCTGGATAGTTCTCTCAAATTGGCCATCTATCTGGGGGTGATATGATGTGCTCATAGCCAATCTGGTACCTAGAGCTGCTTGCAAACTCTTCCAAAACCTGGAAGTAAACTTTGGATCTCGGTCTGAAACGATCGAAACAGGCACACCGTGCAATCTAACCACAAAATCCACGTACAGTTTCGCCATTTTCTTCAAAGAAAAGGTCATACCGTAGGGAATAAAATGTGCAGACTTCGACAGTCGGTCGATAACCACCCAAATAGCATCGCATCCTCTGTTGGAACAAGGCAAATGCATCACGAAATCCATAGCTATGTGCTCCCAATTCCATTGGGGCACTTACAAACTCTGTAACAGACCACCAGGTCTCATCCTTTCAGCCTTAACCATCTGACAGTTCAAACAACGAGCAACGAATCCAGCAACATCGCTCTTCAGGCCAGCCCACCAGAAGTGCGGTTTTAACGCATGGTACATCTTCCGTGCACCAGGATGAACACTGTGTCTATTGCAGTGCGCTTCCTGAAGGATCTCCTCCTTCAAATTAATGAGGTTAGGCACAACCAGCCTACCACGAAACCTCAAGCAACCATCAGAAGAAACAGAATAATCCACGAGTTCTCCAACCCTGACCTTCAAATTCAACTCGTGGATGGAAGGATCAGTCCTTTGAGCAGCTCGAATACTAGAAACAATTTGTGGCTCCACTTGGAATGAAGAAACCACAACACAATCCTCAGCCGGGTAGAATCTCCAACCAGTAGTGATAAGATGCTCCTATTCCTTAGAAATATACAACGGAGCAAGCATCTCACTATCCTTCCTGCTCAAATCATCGGCCACTACGTTCGATTTCCCAGGCTGATACTTGATCTCGCAATCAAAGTCCTTCAGCAGCTCCATCAAACGACGCTGTCTCATATTCAAGTCAGGTTGCGAAAACAGATACTGCAAACTTTTGTGGTCCGAGTACACCACAAATTGCTCACCATACAGGTAGTGACGCCAGATCTTTAGCGCAAAGACCATGGCTGCTAGCTCCAAATCATGGACTGGATAACGAGTCTCATGCGGTTTCAGCTGCCGTGAGGCATACGCAATGACTCGACCATTCTGCATCAAAACACAGCCCAATACATTGAGCGAAGCATCAAACCAAACAACGAAACCACCTGATCCGGATGACAGAGCCAACACAGGTGTAGTAGTCAGCTTCTCCTTGAGCAATTGAAAAGCATTCTCGCATTGCTCAGTCCACACAAACCGCTTGTCCTTCTGAGTCAGTTGAGTCATCGGCTTTGCAATACTAGAAAATCCTTCAATGAAACGATGGTAATAGCCAGCCAGACCCAAGAAACTGCGAATCTCCGACACATTCCCGGGACGCTCCCAGTTCAAAACAGCGTCAACCTTACTGGGATCCACAGAAATCACCTCGGCTGAAATAACATGACCCAAAAACACGACGCGATCCAGCCAAAACTCGCACTTGGAGAATTTAGCATACAGCTGCTGGTCTCTCAACGTCTAAAGGACAATTCGCAAATGCTCCTTATGCTCCAAAGGAGTCTTAGAATATACAAAGATGTCGTCAATGAACACTATCACGAACTGATCTATGAACTCTCTGAAGACCCGGTTCATCAGATGCATAAAGACAGTGGGAGCATTGGTCAGCCCAAACGGAACAACCAGGAACTCGAAGTATCCGTACCTTGTACGAAAAGCAGTACTTTGCGACATCTTGATCTCTTACCCTCAGCTGATGGTACCCCGATCACAAGTCAATCTTCGAATACACCGCAAAACCTTGAGTCAATCTCTCGCCTCGAAGGAAAACCAGGAATCTCCTTCGGGAACACATCGGGGAAATGTCGCACCAGGGGAACGTCACTGAGCTGCACACGAGAGACGCATCCAAAGCGTAAATCATGAAACCAGCATTCCCTAAGGACAACCAACTGAACATCTCCATCGATGAGACTAACGGGATTTTCAATCGAGAATCCTGGTCATAGAAGTCCCACTTCTCGCCAGACAAAGGCCTAAAACGAACAATCCCATGGAAACAATCAACAAAGGCCCTATAGTTGGACAACACGTCCATCCCAATGATACAATCGAAGTCCCACAACATCATACGAATCAAATTCGCCACCAACACATGCTCCCCAAATCTCAAAACGCCATCTAACAAAACCTCCTGGGAGAACAAGCTAACACCGCCAGGGGTAGAAACAGAAACAGCATCGCGCAAAGTAATGGTACACAGACCATGCTCAACAACGAAAGAATCATAGATGAAAGAATGCGATGCACCGGTGTCAAACAACACATGCGCAGGAAAATCGAAAACAAGACAAGTACCTGCGATCACCATGCTCGGCGTCTCCTCTGCCTGCTCCCTAGTCATGACGTTGGCCTGAGCATGCTGAGGTCCAGAATAGAACGGCTGAGACGACTGTACGAATCGCGACGGACCAGGCTGCTGAAACGGCCTAAACTGAGTCTCACCAATCCTGGGCGGCTGAAACTGAGGGGAACGACCCCTAGGCTGTCCTCCACGACCCTGACGGGGCTGCGGCCTGCTGCGATCAAACTAACGGACACACCCTAGCGAAATTCCCATACTGACCGCAAAGATTGCAAGAGCCCTGCACTCCAACACACTGGGTAGAAGGATGCTTGCCACCACAATAACCATAGAACTCAGCCCGAGAACCACTGCTACTCGAGCTACCTGAACCAGAAGAGCCCGAACTAGACTTCTTCTTGAACTGCTGACCGCGGGGTCGAAACCTCTGACGGCCAGACTGCTGTGCCACCTGCGGCTGATGCTGCTGCTGGGGCTGATGGGCTGACTGGGAAGCCTGAGAAGACTGCGTTCCCTGACCAGCAGGACGACCACCCTGCGCCACCTGCTGCCTACAAGCACGACAACTTCGCAAACCCTCCTCAATATCGATAGCACTATCCACTGCTTCAGCATAAGTCTTGGGTTTTCTTGTAAGAACCATCTGATACAGTTCCTCATTCAAACCCTCTAAAAATCTGGTCCTCTTGGCCCTCTCCCGGCCAGAAACATGCTGAACATACGCCAACAAGGAAGAAAACATCCTAGCATACTCACGAACAGACATCGAGCCCTGCTCCAGGTGATTAAACTCCCGCTCACGGGCGTTCACATACGACTCAGGAACATACTCCTGCCTAAAAGTCTTGCAAAATTTGTCCCAATTAATCCCAACGCCAGTCTCCAACAAAGTACTAGAAGCACCTCTCCACCAGCGCTCTGCATCCTTTCTAAGCTTAAGGGTCACCAAGCTCAACCGAAGCTCGTCGTCATACTGGACACGATCGAATAGGCCAGTGATGTTCCGAAGCCACGAATCGGCATCCTCGCTCGACTCGTCGCCATTGAAAACCTGAGGATTCATTCTCTGAAACCTCGTTATCACAACATCCATCCTCTCTACAGAGGTTTGCAAAACCTCAACCTCCTCTTCCTCATCACGGCTACTACGAGTACGACTAGGAGAACTACGCCGATCCTCATTCTACCCTTCTGACTCCTGAAACTGCCCCCTACCTCTAGCGCTACGTCTAGGCGGCATCTACGACACTGTGCCTAGACTCAAGTGTAATCACAAGCATATATGTCACATAGGTCAAGCACATGCAACACACGACACTGTGCCTAGACTCAAGTGTAATCAAATAAATCGAGCTTATCCCAGCTTAAGCTCTGATACCAAAAATGTCAGGCCTCGTGCTCACAACAGAGTAAAACCACACAAAAACAAGTGGAAGCTACTAAAAAGCGGGTAAAAGTTTTTGATTTTGGCATGACGGTTTAAAACAATATAATTTAAAATACGATAATACTCAAAATAAATATCCCAGATTAACAAAACCACCATAACAAATGGTACAGCAAAAACATGTATCAAATACCTGGTAACAACCACAACTGAGTATAACAAGATACAACAAAAGCACAGGGCATCCCCTGGCTAACTGTATTGATACATATAAATATTCTATACACTACTGGGATACTTTAACCACCTCCTGGGGAACCTCTAGCTGGGTCAACACCACGACCAGCTGAATAACCTGGGAAACCTGAACAACACAACAGGAAAGGAAAACAAACCAAGCCCCAGAGGGACATGGGGTCAAACCACAGTACGGAGAGCAACTGAAACAGCTAAAGAAAAGAATAAGATAAAATGTAGATGCTATGCATGAGACATCGGATAACAGCTGAAGGATACAACCAAAAAGGGAGCCAAGGAACTCAAACATAGCTCCACAGAATTTGCAACAAACGGTGGCCACGGGGTGTGTTCAAAGTGTGGTAATGAGCCACTCGCCTTGACCCTACACCCGAATACCAGATGCATCAAACAGCTCAACCTTCCGTTGCACAACTCATGAAGTGTGGTAGTTAACCACTCGGCGCATGAGGGCTAACAATCCCAGCAGGCAGATGAGAGTGCGGTATTGCCGCTCGCCCTCGCATCCTGGTAAGAAACAACAGCACAATACAACAAGATAAGAGACAACAACACAATGCACAATACGGCTGAGATCTGAAATGCAAGTGATATAATGCGTGTATGCACATAACAGCAGGCAGTAAACACTGGCAGCAATACACGAAACAACAATCAGCCATCACTGCATTTATCCATGCCAAATATCATGCTGTAACAAGCTCAACCCGTACTTAATTCTGTGCAACGATTACCACAACAAGGAGACCGAGAAATCTGGTTGAGACCTGCTCAACACCCAACGCACAAAGCATAAATCTCACGGGACACAGGCACAGAAATCACGACTGGAAGTTACAACTCAAACCAGCGATTAATCATCCTAATAAACTCAACAGGAAGCTTAAATAAAGGCTAAGGTTAAGATCTCAACAGCAAATCGAAGTTCTACCTGCGCGCACAAACACACTGCCGAGGACAGCAACTGCGCGATCTCTCTCTAGCCAACTATAGCCTCCAAGAAGGGTATAGGATGAAAGAGCTTCACGAGAGGAGTCCAACGCTACCTCGAACATCCAAACAGATGATCGGAAACGACGGGAATTCGCCGGAAACTCACGGTGAACAGTGTTCTAGGGTTCAAAGCGAAGAACAACAATCGGGAGAAAATATCGCTAAGTATGGAATCTGATAATCCAATAGAAGACCAAGTCTTCTAATATATATATATACACTTCACACCAGCTGCAACAGCAAGGGCGGATTCCACCGAAAAAACCAGTCGACACTAAAGATGTTCCCAAATCAGCAGCTAGATAAACCAACAGCTATGAATTAAATCCACCGACAAATTTCAGCTGTTGCACGGTTCCACAAACCAACGGCTGGATAAGTGCTACAACAGATTCCTACTGCTGGACACTAAAATTTCCAACAGCTAAAAAACCCAACGGCTGATCAAACATCACGTAACATCTTGCGACAGCTGATGTCCAACGAAAACCAACAGCTGGTCCCAGCGCTCCACTCCAAAACGACGACGTTTCCAACTCGCGCTACAGGAACGATGACCCGCGTTGACGTCTGCTCTCAGCGATACAACCAGTCGACACACATGCGAACAGATCCCTCGCTGCTGATACCCAAAACGCTGCGTTTCAACTAACTAAAATGGTGTCGCACCAACTAATATTGTTAGGATAAAATTTATAGTTTTGGTGATAACAAAAATAAGAAAAGATTTGGACTTAAATGATAATATTCGAATAATCTTTTCACGATGATCAACATTGCTGACAACAGTGATTGGTTTAAGCTACAGTTATGGTTACGAGTTGATCAAAAAATCAGATTTTGGAACAGTGGAGTGATTGATTTAGTTATTCGGGTTATCGGGGCAGAAATCTACTGATTAAGTATTGAGAATGGAGATATCTGCCAACATCTCTTGACTATTATATCGTAATGGTATATGCCAACAGCAACGGGAACAGTGAATTGTTCTACCAACAGAAAGGGCCGTATGCATTGATAAGCTTACTCGACAGTTCTTGAAACAGTACTATTTATCGCTGTTGACACCAGATTTCGCTACAGTATTGTTTTTGGAAACAGTGCAAGTAACGTTTACTATCGACAGCTTTCGTTAACAGTTAGTTCAACTCGACATCGTTTGCTTCAACAGATTTGATGACGTCAGCCACAGTAGAATATCAGACATCATGACGTCACCATCATTTTCAGCTACAACGTTCCCAACAGGTATGATGACGTCAGCAGTGCTGAAATTTGTAAATGGAGAGATATGATGACGTCATCAGTGCTGAAATTTGCAAATGGTTGAATCTTGTTTACCGCGACAAATCTCTCAACAGCAAGGAACTGTTCATTCATCTTCTTCAAGGAAAGATCTGTCGATAGAAATGATTTCAGGAGCAAGCATAAAGTTGATTCAAATTCGATCGTATACTCAATTGGAAAAGATCGATGGCCAAAACAAGAATCACTCATACTGCCTGAAATTAAGGAGACGAGATTGGTACTAT
>KQ999375.1:159969-171269 GCA_001598015.1 Dorcoceras hygrometricum | reverse complement strand
TATTAGTTGTGTTTATTTACTGTTCACATACCAATCGGCCTTTTTCCGCACAAATATTGTTGGCTGAAAAGTTTGCTCATAACTGAGATATTCTTAAGTCTGGTAACTCGGACTTAAGTTAAGCAAGAAGCTTGCAAAACATTTTAAAAGAGTTTTGAAATAGAAAAATCGAAGGAGTTCATTCAACCCCCCCCCCTTCTGAACTCCTATTTACTTAGTGATCCTATTTCTGGGACCATCAAGTGGTATCAGAGCGGGCAATCTCAGTTATTGAACAGTCATTGTTTCGTGCTTCTTTATATATGAACATGTCTATCTCACACAACAAAATTCCTTTGTTTTCGAGGGAAGAGTACGACGACTGGAAAATTCGGATGAGAGCTCATCTTGCGGCCATGGATGATGACATGTGGTATGTCATCACAGAAGGACCGCTGAAGATTGTGAAACCGAATCTGGCAGTTGCTGTAACAAGTGGCGAGCCTCAGTATCTTCCAAAGGACAGACATGAGTACACCAATGAAGATAAGAAAAAGGCTAATCTGGACATCGTGGAAAAAGATATCTTGTTCAAGACGCTGGACAAAGACAAGAACATGTTCAGCAAAATCAAGAACTGCACGACTGCTAAAGAAATATGGGATAAGTTAACCCAAATATGCGAGGGAAGTGATTAAACGAAAGAGAACAAGCTGACAGTGGCGCAACAGAAGTACGAGTCCATAAAGATGAAGGAAAGAGAGACTATGACTGAATTTGATGAAAGATTCAGTGCCATTGTGATCGAGTTGAGTAGCCTGGGCAAAGAATACAGTAACCGGGAGTTGGCCCTGAAAGTGATGAGAGCATTACCTAAAGAATGGGACGTAAAGACGATGGCCATGAGGGAGTCCAAGGATCTGAACAAGATGGAGCTCCATGATTTATTTGCAAATCTAAAGGCCTATGAGTTTGAGCTCAAAACTAGATCAGAAGCGCCTTCAACACCCCAACCGACAAAATCTCTTGCTGCTACAACCGTTGAACAGTGCTCACCCAGCACTAGAAAGTCTGCTGACCAGCTCAGCGACAATGTTATGTCCCTCTTCGCAAAGAAGTTTGGGAAATTCATGAGAAAATCCTTTCACCCTTCCTCTCCTTATAATAGTTTTAATAAATCTGATAAAGCTACTTCTGATTTAATATGTTATAACTCTGATCGTCCAGGTAATTTCGCTGCTGAGTGCAATAGACCTAAAAGAGATAATCGACACAGGTGAGATGACAAAAGGGCTGATGATCGATTCAAAAAGGAGGAAAGATACAAGCGTGACGAGGAAGATGACGAAAGAGCAGTTGATAGGTACAAGGACAAATCCAAAGAAAAATTCAAGGAAAGATCAAAGGACCGACGAATGAAAACCAACAGCAACAAGAAATCCAGTCGAAGGAATGACCGCAAGGTGTTGGTGGCTGAGGAAAGCACCAAAATCTGGGCGGATAGTGACTCAGACTCATCCAGCAGCAGCTCATCCTCAAGTGATAGTGAACAGGAGGAGGTTCACTGCTTCATGGCTGATCATGCATCGGATGACGAGGTATTCGACTTTGCTAATACTGAATTTACACGTGAGGATCTAGTTCAAGCACTAAATGATATGGTCCATGAGTACAAGACTCTATCTCACGCATTCGAGGAAATCAAAGCTGAAAACGTAAGTCTGAAAAACAGTTCAGCTGAATCAAGTTCTAATGAGCTTGAAAACACTGACAGTTTAAAGACTGAGTTGAGTAGGTTGAAGATAGAGAATGATTTGTTGAGAAATGAGGCCAGCGAGCTCAAGGCTGAAGTCGATAAATTAACTAAAGAAATGAGCTCCTGGAACCAGTCTACTCGTTCTCTCTTCAAGCTGTATGAAAGCCAAAAACCATTAAATGATAAAACCGGTGTTGGTTTCAACTATGATAGCAGCCATGGAGAGACCAGTACTCAGTCACAGCCAGTGTATGGCAAGTTCAATGAAAGGAGCTTTGTCAAAGGTGGCGTGATACATGATTGCATTGAATCGATACGATATGATGACCCGGATACTTCTCAGCTGGATCGTAAATGAAAAGGCAAAGTCGGTGTTGGGTATCAAAGGCCTGAGAATTCAAAGCCAGGTTGGCTAAAGAACAAGCTGAACAAGGACAAAGCGAAAGCTGGTCCAAAATTCTTTGTTCCCAACCAGCCGAGGCATTATTCGAAGAAGGAAAAAACTGAATGGACAAGAAACCAGCCGAGAAGGAATCCACATGGTCAAAATATCAAATCAAAGTTCGAAAGACCAGCACGCAATTTTGCACAGACCTTTGTGGATCCTAGAACTGGAAAAACCGTGAGGATTATTCAAATCTGGGTCCCGAAAGGGATAATCCAATCTGGACCCAAGTAAAATTGGGTACCAAAATTTGCCTTGTATGATTGCAGGGTAACAGGTACAAAGCAGCAGTCGATGCATCAACAATCTGGTACTTAGACAGTGGATGTGCACGACACATGACTGGAAATCCCAAGCTGTTAACAGACGTTGTTCCTCACAAAGGAGCAAAAATAGTCTTTGGAGACAATGCTTACGGTAACACTGTGGGTAAGGGTAAGCTTACCCATGGTAACATTTCTATTTCTGATATTCTTGTTGTTGATAACTTGCATTACAACCTGATAAGTATCAGTCAGCTTTGTGACAAAGGTTTCCTTGTTAATTTTCAACAACACACGTGCACAGTTCAGAACTCAACAGGTCTAACCGTGTTGGTGGGTAAGCGTTCTGGGAACACCTACGTTATCAACTGGTCAGATCAGCAGGCACCTGAACAATTGTGCCTCGCAGCTGGCTCTTACGTTCTGGGAACACCTACGTTATCAACTGGTCAGATCAGCACGGCACCTGAACATTGTGCCTCGCAGCTGGCTCTTCCAAGAGCTGGTTGTGGCACCAGAGAATGAATCATTTGCATTTCAAAACAATTGCTAAATTGAGTCAACATGATTTGGTTTCTGGTCTGCCAAAAATCAGTTTTTCAAAGGAAAAGATTTGTGCAGCTTGTCAGCTGGGAAAACAAATAAAATCCACTTTCAAAAACAAAGGCGGAAAACGTTCCACCCGTTGCCTTGAGCTCTTGCATATGGATCTCTTTGGTCCTATTTCAGTCACGAGCTTAGGGGGAATGTCATACACCCTTGTAGTTGTTGATGATTTTTCAAAATATACTTGGGTGTTATTTTTAAAAGCAAAATCTGAAACCGCCGACCAGCTGATAAAACTTTTAAAACGTTTGCAAAATGACAAGTCTTGTTCAGTCAACCGGATAAGAAGTGATCGCGGTACTGAATTTCTAAATTTTAAATTAACTTCTTATCTGGAGGACTTGGGAATAAAGCATGAGCTATCAGCAGCAAGAACTCCTCAGCAAAACGGGTTAGCTGAAAGGAGAAACCGCACTCTTAAAGAGGCTGCTAGAGCTATGATTGCATATTCCGGCATTTCTCAAAAATTCTGGGCAGAAGCGGTTAACACAGCGTGTTATACTCAAAACAGATCAATGATTAATAGGATGCACGATAAAACCCCCTATGAGATCTGGAATAGCAAGAAACCTGACATTTCATATTTCAGGGTGTTTGGATGCAAGTGTTTCATTCATAATAATGGCAAGAAGTATCTAACAGCCTTTGAACCTAAATCTGATTCAGGTATCTTTTTAGGATATTCAGCAGTAAGCAAAGCATTTCGAGTGTTCAACAATCAAATCTTAACGGTTGAAGAATCAGCATATGTCGTGTTTGATGAAACAAGTTTCAAATCAAACTCAGTTGCAAGCTTACATGACTTGTGCACACGTCTGGAATCAACAAGCCTTGAAGAATCTGATGATGACGTGTCACAACAAAGATTCACAGCTGAAGAACAACCAATAGTAGCTACACAACATACTATTACTCAACAAGATCTCACGACAGCTGGAGCAGAAGCAAGCATCACGCAAACAAATGCAACTCCAAAAGATCTTGCTACGTCAGGCATCACGCAAACAAATGCAACTCCAACAGATCTTGCTACGTCAGGCATCACGCAAACAAATGCAACTCCAACAGATCTTGATACGTCAGGCATTACGCAAGCAAATGCCACTGCTCATACATCAACAGCTAACGCAAAAGTATCAAACATACCAACAGTAAATGACAAAGCTGACAACAGCATTCACACACAACAGCAAGAACTCCAATTGGAATCTGATGCACAAAGCAACAATGATAATCATCAATTGGCGTCAGAAGATCCAAACATTTTTATTCAGTCAGCAACACAGGGGGAACAAGGAGCAAATCACTTTGGACTTGATCTTCGGTGGAATAGAAATCATCCACCTGAGCAAGTCATAGGTAACATTCAATCTCCTGTTCGCACACGAGGCCAGCTATCTCATGATTATTTTGATGCTGCATTTCTTTCTCATATAGAACCTAAGATAATCGATGAGGCCTTAGCTGACCCAAGTTGGTTAGATGCCATGCAGGAAGAACTCAATCAGTTTGAACGCAATAAAGTATGGACACTTGTACCTATACCTAAAAATCACTCAGTCATAGGCACACGATGGGTCTTTAGGAATAAACTGAATGAAAATGGAGTAGTAACAAGAAATGATGCTAGGCTGGTTGCACAAGGCTTTAGACATATGGAAGGTATAGATTTTGATGAGACATTTGCACCAGTAGCTAGATTAGAAGCCATTAGAATGTTCCTTGCATATGCTGCATATAAAGCTTTAAAAGTCTTTCAGATGGATGTCAAGAGTGCTTTTCTGAATGGCGTCTTGACAGAGGAAGTGTACGTTGCACAACCTCCTGGCTTCGTTGATCATACAAATCCAGAGTTTGTTTACAAACTGGACAAGGCTCTATATGGGTTGAAGCAAGCACCCAGAGCCTGGTATGACACACTCACTAAGTTCCTGCTTGAGCATCACTTCACGATAGGCACAGTAGATAAGACGTTGTTTAAATTTGCTAGGGATAATCACGTCTTGCTTGTTCAAATATATGTTGATGATATTATTTTTGGGTCAACTAACCCCAAACTGTGCAAGAAATTCTCTAAGTTGATGCAGGATAAATTTGAGATGAGCATGATGGGGGAGCTGACATTCTTTTTGGGCTTACAAGTTCGCCAGTTGGAGAATGACATATTCATAAATCAGGCGAAATACACTAAGGAACTGCTGAAGAAATTCGGAATGGAAAATAGTTCAGCAGCCGCTACTCCCATGAGCTCCATAATCAAGATAGATAAAGATGAAGCTGGATCTGCCGTTGAGGTATCTTTGTATCGTGGTATAATAGGCTCTTTGCTATACTTAACTGCTAGCATACTAGACATCATGTTTGCTATCTGTATGTATGCTAGATTTCAAGCAGAGCCAAAGCAATCGCATTACATTGCTGTAAAGCGAATATTGAAATATTTGAAGGGTACTCCTAACGTGGGTCTTTGGTATCCCAAAGACTCCGGCTTTCAACTAATTGGGTACAGTGATGCAGATTACGTAGGTTGCAGGATTGATCGCAAGAGCACAAGTGGAACGTGTCAATTTTTAGGAGATCGACTGATCTCTTTGTTTAGTAAGAAGCAGACATCAATTGCCACGTCAACTGCTGAGGCGGAATATCTTGCTGCTGATAGTTGTTGCGCACAAATCCTCTGGATTCAACATCAACTGAAGGATTATGGCATTGATGCTTCTGAAGCTCCTATTCTCTGTGACAACACAAGTGCAATTGCAATCAACCAGAACCCTGTACTGCACTCACGGACCAAGCACATCGATATCAGGCATCACTTTATAAGAGACCACGTGCTAAAGAAGGACGTCCGGTTGGAGTACGTGTCGACGGAGCTACAAGTTGCTGACATATTCACAAAACCTCTGCCAGACGCTAAGTTCTCATATTTTAGGAATATATTAAGTCTCTTAGAACTGCCATAAATTTGTCTATGTGCTAGCAATTGTTGTAGGTTGAACAACAACGCTTACATCAGCAGTGGGTCATCTATTAATGGAGAACAGCTCTGCTTACGTAAGCGCCACCGTTGGACGTATCTCTACCAAGAAAACAGTATTGCTTACGTCAACATCGAGTCACATGTTCAGGGGGAACAAAGATGCTTGCGTCAGCGCTACCGTTGAAATACTAACTATCAAGAAAACAGTACTGCTTACGTCACTCCATCTCATCGTATTCAAAGGAAACAGATCTGCTTACGTAAGCACTACTGATAGAGGGTTGTATGTCGTAGGGGGAACATGATCTATGTGTTGATAAGCGTGAAGTTAACTATCAAGAAAACAGTACTGCTTACGTCACTCCATCTCATCGTATTCAAAGGAAACAGATCTGCTTACGTAAGCACTACTGATAGAGGGTTGTATGTCGTAGGGGGAACATGATCTATGTGTTGATAAGCGTGAAGTCAATTGAACAGGAGATATCTGTCAACAGATATCTCCTGTAAACAATTGATGCTTACCTGTTCACAGATTCCTCTCCATCCCACGAAATATTAAAAACAGATTTGCTTAGGTGTGATGTTTTAAAGATTTTGGCGCGTCAATGTTATTTTAATCTTTTCCAGTACGGGTAAATTATTTGCAAAATATTTTCTAAAAATAGTACGCACCATCGGATGATTGAAACGTGTTGTACTTCACTCCCATCGTCACATCAACATTCTTTCTCTCTCCTAACCGTTCATATTCACCATCTTTATTTAAGGCATTTCAAATATTTACTCAAACTTACTGAGAAATTGTAATCATTGCCTTCCATTGCTCTCGCATTCTCTTGTTCTTGTGCGTTCGAATTTTCTCTTGCAGAATATCTTGTCTCAGACACTCCTTGCATTCTACAATGGCATCCGCATTCATCACCCACTCTTATCAGATTAACTTCGAATCCGTTTTGATGATTCATGACCATGAAGGGATGCTCAACATGTTTAAAGCTCTGGAGGCCAGTGATCTCAGAAGATTTCTTGGCTGTGAATCAGTGTTGTATGAAAAGGAACTAGGGAACTTCTTCGACACGGCATTAATACAGGGCGAAGATGTCACAGGCGTAATATCAGGAAAGTTTGTCTCTATTTCACCGACTCTGTTCGCAAAGGTGTTTGACTTGCCCACGGAGGGTATTACAAACTTCTATGAAGTACCGAAAGATACCTTGTATGATGCGCGGAGCTTCTTCTCAAATGAGTGTGTGCAGATTGATGTTCATGGCAAAAAGAAATATATGAAACATGAATTTAGTTTGGTAAATGATATCTTGGCAAAGGCCCTTACTGTTCAGGCAGGCTCTTTTGATTCTGTCACCGTTGAACGATTCCAGATGATGACAGCGATTCATTATGGGTTGAAAGTGAATTGGAGCAAAGTTTTGTTTAATGATTTGAAAGACATGGTGGATAGGTCACAGAGGAAAGCAAAGTGCTTTGCTGCTCAAATCGGTGTTCTACTGAAAGGTATGCCTACTATTACTATGGGCAACGGTGTTCCATTCCCAAGTGCCAAAATTCTGTCTATGAGAACAGTTCACACCTACATTGCCACCAACATCACAATCGATGCTCGTACGGAAAATGAGGAGCCTGGGATGGCTAAGACGGTCGTGGAAAAGAAGACACCAAAGGCAAAGAAGAAAACTTCCTTTGCTGATGAGACGCCAGTAGATATTTTTGCTGAAATTGCTGCGACAAAGAAGAGATCAGCTACTGAGGCTGATGCCCCTATCATTTCCAAGAAGAGGCGCACGAGGAAGAGCAAGCCCTCAGTGTCCCAAGTAAATTTGGACATTGTGCAGGTGGGCCCGGATGTTGAGCCACTTCAAATCGTTGATCCTACCCATGCTGTAGCAGCTGTCCCCTATCCTGTGCTCAAAAGAAAATTTCGAAAGAGGAGATTGGTATTATCCAGGGGTTCTGATGATGAATCAGTGGGAACAAAGGAAATTGTTAAAGATGCTGATGCTGCTGCTGTTATGAGTACTGATGAAGCAGACATCATTATAGCCAAGGTATTAGAGGAAACCTTGGAGTTAGGGTGAGTGCGACAGAGCGAGAAGGTCAGGGTGTTGATGAAGCAATGTTTGAAGAAGATTTTGCTCGGTGGTTGGATGATTTTGTTGCGAGGCACAATGAGCCCGAGTTTGTTGACACAACAATTGATACACAAGCTGAGGGCAGCATTAATTCTGTGGTTGACAAGGAGATGAACATATCTGTTGATCGTAAGCAAGTCACTGAGGAGACCATGCCTATTGATGATCTTCTATTACAAATCTCCGATGACTTGTTGCTACCGTCGTTTACTGCTGTGGAGCTTACCAAGATACGGCTTGGTGAATTCCTAAACTTTGGTGATGTTCAAAGGGGTGACTTGTATTCTGCCAGTCTCCCGCGAATTTCCTCACTTGATAAAGGAAAAGGAATTCTGGTGGAGGATGAACCAGTTAGCGGGAATCCAGCGAGGGAAATAGTGGAGCTGATTTGGGTGAATTCCTAAACTTTGGTGATGTTCAAATGGGTGACTTGTATTCTGCCAGTCTCCCGCGAATTTCCTCACTTGATAAAGGAAAGGGATTCTGGTGGAGGATGAACCAGTTATCGAGAATCCAGCGAGGGAAATAGTGGAGCTGATTTGTACTGATGTGGATTTTCTTGTTAAACTCCGTGACCAGGTTATGGTGGATGTAGAAAATTTCTTTCACTCCTTCTCAATCAACAAATTGACCAATTTCGATGCTTTGCTGGAACTGAGAGAAAAAGAAAAATTTATGTTGGAGTGGGCTGCGACGGATTCGTTGGAGACGGCTGTTAAGAGAAAGATGTACATCTTAGCTAAGTACAAAGAACAGCTGCTAAGGATGATCATGGAGTCTCATAGACAATTTTGCATTCCTGGCCAGCATTGGACTGCCACAGCCTCCCAAATCTTTGATTTACTCTCCGATGCTCATTCACAATCCATGGAAGACTTACTGGCTCAGCAGCGTGAGCATGTATTATCAATGGATCAACCTTGCCCATCCTCAATCGTTGATTCCTCTGTTGATAGCGGTGCTGTTCTTGCACGATTTTATTCCATAGCAAATTCTACCTGTTGGATACGGCCCGTAATTTTGGTGAATGGAGTTTGGACGCCTGTTCAGGGTCCTGATTTTTGGAGAAGTAGTTGCCGCTTATCGTTATTCTTGAACAAAATGAAAATGCCAGCACCTGCCATTCAAGAGATTTTTTTCCGCATGTCTCTTTTATTGAGCCTGTACATTATTGGACAGCAGTCCCGTGGATGATCAGGATTTGGCAATGGACCAAGGTCTGTGAAGAAATTGTTCAATTTAGTATGTTTTGTGGTCTGCGACCAGTGAGGGAGGATATCTGCCAAGATATTACAGTATATAACTTGGGCGTGGAGCGTATTCCAGCAGATTTTCTCCGCATGTTTGCACAGGGTGTGGCCTGTCATATTTTTGTTGATTCAGTTGTCCAGAGGGACTTGGGAGATATACAGGAAGTTGTTTTAACGGATGTTGAAGAGGTAGACCTGGTTTCCTCAGATGTATCTACAGTCTATCGATCTCCTTCTCCATTTTCTCCAGCGGTTGATTCGTTTGACAATGATTGACGTTTTGCTCTTGGACCTGCTATCTTCTCCCGTGTTGAACAGGAGGAGCGATTATACTTTGTTCAAAGTCCAGAGTCTCCTCCGGCCATCTCTCCACATCATGCATCCAGTTCCTCCTCTACTGATGTCTCCATGCACTTTGATTCTACGGATGTACCTGTGAATGCCCAAGCAGACACTCAAGCCTCCGCATAAATTGATTTTACTAAGTTTACCGAGGCTCTTGAAGACCTCCGATCATCTCTTGCTCAGCGCATTCATGAATCCAACTGCGAAATGTTATCCAAGCTCAATGCTGTTGAATTGGGTGTTCGTGGGGATCTTCTAAAAGTGCAAGTCCTGCTTCGCCAGTCCTTTGAGACTGCGTGTCGGGTTCTTGAAAGGCAAAGTACTACTCAAACATCACAAATCACTGATCTAAAAAAGGGCTTGAAGGCACCCGTTGGCACTATCTTTCAAGACCTATTTGATATCAAGAAGAAGCAACGAGAGCAAGATGCCAGGCTCATTACAATGGATGAGCAAATTGCTGCTATCAAGAGCGAACATTTGGATTTTCAATCAAAGATAGCAGCAGATATACTCAGCCTTTCCACCCAAGTTGGTGACATCGCCGATTACCTAAGAGGTGGTGCTGCCAAAAAGGGGGAAATAGGCAGTAGCAGCCGCCCCAGCACTGTGAGAACACAAACTCAAACGTTTCCACCAACAACGGGAACTTTTGAAGAAAGAGTTGAACAGGCACGGAGACACATCATAGAGACTGGACAAGTTATAAGTATAGAAGAGGCTGCTGAAAGAGTTACTGGAGCCGACAGAAGGGAGTCTGATAGGTTGGAAAGAGAAAGAGAAAGAGAAAGGAGAGAACGTAGGCAAAGCAGGAGTGGAACTT
The DNA here is from genome assembly GCA_001598015.1 of Dorcoceras hygrometricum. Classification (NCBI taxonomy): domain Eukaryota; kingdom Viridiplantae; phylum Streptophyta; class Magnoliopsida; order Lamiales; family Gesneriaceae; genus Dorcoceras; species Dorcoceras hygrometricum. The sequence goes on along the minus strand of KQ999375.1, from coordinate 160,672 downwards.
ATAAAAGAAGAAGAGGATACTGATTAAAATCTTTCGTACAAATCTCCTGTACTTCGTTGAGTAAATGATATTTGCTTTTAGCAGTCGTTGTGCAATTTATCTTGGCTTATCTTTTCCTATCGGCTACTAAGTTTTGTCATCACCAAAAAGGGGGAAATTGTTAGGATAAAATTTATAGTTTTGGTGATAACAAAAATAAGAAAAGATTTGGACTTAAATGATAATATTCGAATAATCTTTTCACGATGATCAACATTGCTGACAACAGTGATGGGTTTATGCTACAGTTATGGTTACGAGTTGATCAAAAAATCAGATTTTGGAACAGTGGAGTGATTGATTTAGTTATTCGGGTTATCGGGGCAGAAATCTACTGATTAAGTATTGAGAATGGAGATATCTGCCAACATCTCTTGACTATTATATCGTAATGGTATATGCCAACAGCAACGGGAACAGTGAATTGTTCTACCAACAGAAAGGGCCGTATGCATTGATAAGCTTACTCGACAGTTCTTGAAACAGTACTATTTATCGCTGTTGACACCAGATTTCGCTACAGTATTATTTTTGGAAAAAGTGCAAGTAACGCTTACTATCGACAGCTTTCGCAAAAAGTTAGTTCAACTCGACATCGTTTGCTTCAACAGATTTGATGACGTCAGCCACAGTAGAATATCAGACATCATGACGTCACCATCAT
>KQ999375.1:138835-148883 GCA_001598015.1 Dorcoceras hygrometricum | reverse complement strand
TCGAGACTAGTATCTGCGATGCGAAGTACCATGTTTCATTGGTAGGGAACATTGTGATGATCTGAGCATGCAGATAGATAGTGACCTGGTGATCTATCGAACTACCCTCCTTCGGACTTTCCAAGTGGTTACCATTTGTCGAGTGGATAAGTCCGAGGTCTTGGTTGTACTGATTAGTCCTCACGACTCGAAACGTCATTGAGACTCTACATGATAGGCGTCTCACTTTGACCCTTTTGCCGACTCGCTTGGGGTCATAAGGCGTCGGGATTGGGTGAGACCCCGATGCATGTAGGAGTCGATGCATCGTTGTCGAGGATTCACCGCTCGCAGACATGCGTGGATATCCTATGCTATCTGAGGGGATAATAGTGTATAAATCTCTGGCCAGAGTACTAGAAGTGTTTTAGGTAAATGTGTTTACATAGTTACACTCGCGATGTCACTATTCGATCTCCAAGATGTATGCATGGCTATCGGATCTATAGCGACTCTCGATTTACCAATGATCGTTGATCTGATCGGGATATATGGATTGAAAGGACCGTACTGTACGCTAACCACGACCGACTGGTTCTTGCAGGCACTATCAGTGATACCTAGGGGATCATGGGGTGATGTTGCTAGACGCTTTACCATGATCCGTTGGGCAGGTCCGGAATTGTGATTCCGGAGCCACAATGGTTGTGGGCCCACGGCTAACTGTATCCTTGAACCATTGAGGGTCACACAAGTACTAGATTCGAGATTCCCGCACGGATACTCAGCTCAATGTATTGAGCACGAGAAGAGGATTTCGGTAAGTGCGACTTCCTAAAAGTCAACAGGGGTCAAACCGGGGTTTCCCGCTGTTGAGGGGCAAAACGGTCATTTTGCAATTTAGGGTTATATGATCTGAAAAATTGTTTTTCACATCATAACATTCAGTTTTTGAAACTGAGTCGATCGGTCCGAACTGATCGGCGATCGGAGTTACGATGAAATCGCAGCGATGGATATCGTCATTTGGACCCGGGCCCGTTGGGCCGGTCCAAGTCCATCATTAAGTCTATTTAATTAGACTTAATGACTTCATTGAATATACAACACTACATTGATAACCCTATACCTACTTGCTAGCCGCCACCCTCCTCACTCTCAAGCCGCCGCCGCCGCAGCCTCCACGCGCCGCCGCCGCCGCCTTCGCCGGAAATTGTTTCCGGCCAATTCGACGAGGAGAATCCGTTCGTGCTGATCTCGTCAGGGCTTCTAGTGTAGCCTGACGAAGGAGTCTCGGATCTGGTCGTGGACCGGATTGGCGTAAACTACCGCAATCTACCGAGAAGAGCAGGATTCTTGTAATACCGGTTGGAGCCAGGCACAAGTGCCAGCAAGGTAATCCGCTTAAACATCCTATGAATCTCGTAGTTTGTTTTGAACTGTTCGTATTGATCGTCTCCCGGCTTTTTCTATTGTTCTTCCGCTGCCTAGCCGGGGGGCGGATCCGGATCGACCAACATGGATATCCTATGCTATCTGATAAGATAATAGTGTGAGAAATTTCTGGCCAGAGTACTAGATGTGCTTTAAGTAAATGGGTTTACCTAGTAGCACATGCAATCCAACATGGATATCCTATGCTATCTGATAAGATAATAGTGTGAGAAATTTCTGGCCAGAGTACTAGATGTGCTTTAAGTAAATGGGTTTACCTAGTAGCACATGCAATGTTACTATTTGATCTCCAAGATGTATGCATGGCTATCGAATCTCTAGCGACTCTTGATTTACCAATGATCGTTGATTCGTTCGAGATATTTGAGATGAAAGGGCCGTACTTGTCACGCCCTAGCCCATCCATTTCAGGAAATACGATTCCTAAAGCGGAAAGGAATGTATTTGAGGGGCTTAAACGATATAAGAACTGAAAATTTTAGCTCGCAGATACTGGATTGGGCAGGGAGGGTCCTAAGATGGATCGGCACGAGTGAAGCGCACGCGATCCGAAATAAGCTCGAAATAATATCAGCACGCAGGCGTGCTCGTTTAGGAAAAAGTAAACCGGCTTTGGGATATACGAAACTCAGACTGATCGAACGGAAAGAAAACAGATCACAACAGAATCTCTAGTGAAAATATCGTAGAGTAGAACTAGCTAAAAATAGAGCTGCTGTTATATAAATTCATAACATAGGTGTTTCGAAATCAATTCTAGAATCATCTTAAAAGGAAATAAACTGTAACATCATCGTCCTCATCGCTGAAATTAACAATAAATCATCATGAAATAACATAGAAGCACTGGCCATTGATAAATACACTTCCCCTGTCCATCCAGCTCCCACTGCCCCAACACTCAACTGTCATTATTACCTGAAACCATGAAAGCTAGTGAGCCTAGAGGTCCAGCAGGTAACTCTTGTAATAACAAGTTCACATGAAAATATCATGAGCTTTAAAATTAAAGGAAGTAAACATTAAACATCATATTTGTAAACCACGGTTATAAAATAACCATAAATCTTTTCTGTATGGTATGTGGCGCATAAGTTCTCTACTTATGTCGGGTCTCTTGATCAAGCTATCATTCGATATCAGGAAATTCTGGGGAACTATCGCCCTTTCTTATCTATTCTGTTGGAGGGGAACACTGGCCCGTCGACCGATATCCACCCTCCCGTAAACTTTGACCGTCTGTCTTATCTTTGCCACATAACATAAAACTTAAAAATTTAATTCCTTTAAAACTGTAACTATGGCGGGGAAACTTCAGCCCAGCTACTTCATCTCCCTGCCCCTTATTACATTAAAATATTTTCCAACAGATCGCAAGCGGCTCATACTGCTAAAGAAAACTCTGTGTTACCATTTAAAAGATTTACTAGGTGTGCGCCGAAAAATGGTCTGGGGATTATCGAAGTTATCGCAAAGGAAAAAAAACAGTTCATAGATGCGACAATAGCTCTGGTAAAGAAAATCAGTTCACGAACTCAGCAACAGCTCAGATAAAGGGGTAACAGTTTACGAGTGTGGTAACAGCTCAGGAAAGAAAATAACGGCTTACGAGCGTAGAAACAGCTGGGGATGAAGGTGTCAGCTTACAAACTTGAAAACAATTTATGAACATGAAAACAGCTTACGGACATGAAAATAGCTTACGGTAATGAAAACAGTTTACGGTCATGAAAACAACTTACGGACAGTCAGCATTTAATGAAGGCTTTAAGCGTGCTGTTTGCAATCATTTTTAAAAGACTATATATATATATATATATTTTTTGAAAGAGAGAACCAGACCATGCTTGGGTCACTCTCGGTCGGACCGCCCACGAACCGCCCTGAGCACAAAACCCAAGAAACACAGCTCAGGCGGAAGCTGGAAGGTTAAGCTTAGGCACAAACTAAAAATAGCAGTTTAACCCTCCTATATGAAAATAAACGTCTCGTGGGTTTATGGATTTTCGGGGCATTACAGTACTGTACAGTAACCATGACCAACTGGTTCTTGTAGGCACTATCAATGATACCTAGGGGATTATGAGGCGATGTTGTTATAAGCTTTACCATGGTCCGATGGGCAAGCCCGAAAATGTGTTTTCGGAGTAACAAGGATTTGTGAGCCCCCTGGATAGTTGTATCCCTGAACCATTGAGAGTCACACAAGTACTGGTTGACTCAATTCCCATATGGATATGGAACTCAAAGTGTTGATCCAAAATTAGCTAAGGGAGTAGGACTTTCATATTTAGCAAATTAAGTAAACCTGCCACAAATAGATTTAGTGGTCCAAAAATTTGATTTTGCATCATAATGATCAGTTTTGTAAAATGATCACATCGGTGATATCTGATCACAATCGATGAGACCACAATCGATGGGATCGAAACGAACGTTGATAGTTTGACTTGAACCGAATGTTCCCAATTTGAGTTGAACCGAATGTTCACAGTTTAAGTTGAAATGAATGTTCTCTATTTTGTTCAACTCAAACTCTATCCCTCTACCTATACAAATGGCAATTAGGAGACACTTTCATAATAAAGAAAGAAAAACCCACTTTATTAATGAATCATAAATATCCTCTCCCTCCCATCCACTCTCAGCCTTCTCCCGCCGCCGCCGCCGCCACCACCATCGCTAACCGCTCCTGCCGCGTGCCAACGGACCCCGTTCCAGCCATCTTGGCTATGAGATACCGTTCGTGACAATTCGCTGTGCTTTCTAGTTCAAGGAAGTGATGGAATTTGGAATTCGGTCGTGGACCGGATTAGGCGAACAATCGGAGAATCAACCGTTGAAGTGCTATTGCCACGTAAAACTGGAATAGTTGGAGCCGGGCGTGAAGTCGTCAAAGGTAAATATTTCTAAACATCCTATGCATGTTTAGCTTTTGTTTTATTCACGTATGAGCCCGTGCATAAAATTTTTAAAACTTCCATTGTGCCCCGGGAGCATGATCCGGATCCGTCGCATGCTCCATCAATGGTATCAGAGCTTCAGGCTCGGAGTGATCATACGTGAATTTCATTAAAATAATTCTTTTGATGCATTTAAAATGACAAAATATAACTTTATCTATAAAATATGATTTTAAATTTAAAAATGTGATTTCGTTGAATAAATCCAAAGTTGATTTGATTGTTATTTATGTCAATTAATTTGATTGGTTGCATAGATAACATGATTATGGGATATTAGTATATATATGATATATCTTGTTGTTGAATCCGCATGTGTTTTAAATATGATTAAAAATTAATGATACCAAAAATTTTCAAAATAAAATTCTTCATTTCAAATGTGATTTAAAATTTATCGAGATTAAAGTTTCATGATTAAATTGAAGGAACTTAGTTTAATGATAATTATGAAGTCATGTGACAAAACGTAATCTAAGAGAGTCCTTCATAGACCGGCTTAAAAATAGCTTGTACCAGCTAGTCTCACTGAAGGGCGTTGGTTTTTCTTAAGAAGTTGGGTTTTAAGCGGGCTTAGCCCCTCCAATGACCTGGAAGCTTTCTTAGAAAACGTTAGTCCATAGCTCCTAAATTGATCATAAAACAAAAGTTTCATTCAATAAGATTATGAAGGTAAGGGAATTTAAATATTGTTTGACATTTTCTACCTTCAATGGGTGTACGCCGATGCTACCCGCACACATAGCGTGGGTCATATTATTGGGGGGTCTGTGTGTCAGAAAGCTATACATGCCATTGACACTTGCTGTGAGTTGAATGGAACTCCCATGATGTTGGCTCATATTATTGGGAGGTCATGGGCGACAGTCCATTACAACTCAACATTGATGGGTCATCTTGACACGTGATAGTAATCGGCATCATATTATTGGGTCCTTACTGGACGTGAGGTAAATGCATGGGGGTTGCATTTGATGCAATTGGGCTCTAACTTTTGGGGATCATGGTTGGCTGATATTATTCGGGACTATGATTTCGTGATTGGACTCTATGTACCCACTAAGGAAACTGGTTTTCCCGATTTCATTAGAGGGTGGTGAAATCGTTAAAAATAGTGGGAAGATAATTCATAAAACTAAATTATCATGTTTTATGTCTTAGTTATTTTTATAAAAAGTCGGTAATGCATGTCTGTTTTTCACTTCAATATTTACTGCTATTAAAAATGTCTTCGATGAAAAACCCACTCGCTGCTATACTATATAGCAACAAACTGGCTGGCGCTAACTACTTCGATTGGTTATGCAACCTCAAGATAGTGTTGGCTTTGGAGAAGCTTCTCTACACTCTAGAGAAGAGCCCTCCGAAGGAGGCCCCTGCTGGTGTCAGTCCTGAGGAGCTGAAAAAATTGGAGACATGGTGGGACCATGAGCTCAAGGCACGGTCTTACATGTTGGCTTCTATGTCCAACGAACTGCATCGGCGATTCGAGGAGTTGGGGTATGCTGCTGAAATACACCATCACCTCATAGAGCTGTATGGGGAGAACTCTCGGGAGAAGAGGTTCACTATGATCATAGCTTATGACTGGCTGCATGCGCGAGGGGACTTAGGTCCGTGAGAATGGGGTCCGTATGATTGGGCTCATTGAAAAGGTGATGGGCCTCGAGCTCTCGCTTCCACATGAATTATATGTGGATTTGCTTCTCCTCTCCCTCCTTGTTGCGTTTGACCTGTTTGTGGTCAACTTCAACATGAACAAGCTGGATGCCACCCTTGAAGAGTTGGTGAACATGCTTGTAGTGTTTGAAGGGATCATGGGCTGCATGCGCGAGGGGACTTAGGTCCGTGAGAATGGGGTCCGTATGATTGGGCTCATTGAAAAGGTGATGGGCCTCGAGCTCTCGCTTCCACATGAATTATATGTGGATTTGCTTCTCCTCTCCCTCCTTGTTGCGTTTGACCTGTTTGTGGTCAACTTCAACATGAACAAGCTGGATGCCACCCTTGAAGAGTTGGTGAACATGCTTGTAGTGTTTGAAGGGATCATGAAGACGGACAAGCCCGTTCTCCTTTTGATCTTTTCTTCATCAGTCAAGAAGGGGCCCAAACTCAAGGGTGAGAAACGTTCTGCCCCTATGAAGGAGGAGAAGCCCAAAAAGAAGCTCAATGCAAGGGCTCCTAAGACGAACAAATCTGAGGACATTTGCGACCATTGACACAAGCCTGGGCATTGGAGGAGGAACTGTCGGGATTACCTCGACTAGCTGCAAACTGCGAAAGGTATATTCTACATTGAATAAATATGTCTCTTAACTCGACTTCTTGGATACTTGATACCAGATGTAGATCTCATATTTGCAATGACTTGCAGGTAATAACAAGAAGTCGGCGTCTTAGGATGGGTGAGACCCACTTAAGGCTAGGGAACGAAAGTTGCTGTAGTAGCAATAGGAGAAGTTTATTTTTTCATTCAAATTTGAAGTTGTTATTAAAGAATGTTTTCTTCGTTCCTGAATTAATAAAGAACAATATTACGTTTCTATGCTTTATAGTGATTGATATTCTTGTCATTTTGCTAATTCGATTTGCAATATTTACAAGAAAGAATGCTTAATTGGAATTGGGGAAGATATATACAACTTAAAATTGAGAGAGTTTTTAACTCATGACGTGGAAACAAATACAACAACAATTAAAATGAAATACGATAGTCTAAACCGGCACAACTTTGGCATGCTAGGCTAGGTGACATTTCCTTAAAAAGGATGAACAAGTTGGTTAGGAGTGACATGTTTAATATGTCTGATATTAACTCCTTACCAACTTGCGAGTCCTGTCTCAAAGGAAATTGACAAAACTATCCTTCAAGGGCAAGCCTGAACGTGCTCAGACCTATTGGACTTGATACATACTGATGCGCGTGGCCCGCTAAGCATTTGTAATAAGTACGACCACACCTACTTCATCACCTTTACCGATTATTACTCTTGGTATGGGTACTTGTACTTAATTAAGCACAAGTCTGAATCCTTTGAAAGGTTCAAAGAGTTCAAGGCTGAAGTAGAAAATCAACTGGGAGAAAGTATTAAAACACTTCGATCCGATCGAGGTGAAGAATAATTGAGTGCAGAATTTCAAGACTATCTTAAACAGAATAATTTTCTCACAGTGGACCCCTCCGACCACACCACAATTCAATGGTGTAGCGGAGCTGTTAGAGTAGATGCCCAACTAGCCAACTTGTGGCGTGTGGGTTTATAGACTCTTGTATGAAACGATCCTTATATATGATATTCACATTTATTCATGGCATTCTTTATCTTCATTATGATTATATAATGTTTATAATTGTGTTGGATAAAGACCTAGAATGCACCATAATGTATGTTAGATGTGATTGTCAGGCCCCGTGCTAATTACCAACAATTAACACAAAATAAGCGCATAATACGGAAGCTTAAAAACAGGGCTTAAAAATTTTTCAAAAGAAATGGGCCTGAACTTCAAATCATTCATTCAAATTATTCAATACTCAAAATATCAGTTACTCAAATTCAAACAACAAGTAACCACATACATCAATTCAAAATACAGATCCCCCAAATACAATAAAACACGGGACATCCCCCGGTTCAATACATATCATAAATAAACTGGGACTCAGGGATGCGGGGATCGACCAACTGAACTTCCACTCGGTCCAGCTTGGTTACCTGAAACTCCTGCAAATGGGTAACACAGACCCAAACAACAAAAGCAGGAAAAGAAATACGAGGTCAAGCCTCAGTACGAAGAGCTATCAAAGCAGTAAACATGCAACAAGCTATAATCAATGCTATGAATGCATGAGGGCTATCAAGAAATCGGATAGCTAGACCAGTCTATCAACTGGCAACTCAAGTCAAGCCTCTATACCACACACAGCCAATCAGCCGGTGGAAATCATCGGTCCGTGATCATCGGGGCCCGTCAGCCCATCACAGCTCGGTGGTAGACACTCGAATCCGGTAGTCACCACTCTGACGATAGCGTTGGACTTTTCGGGCACGACTCAACAGTCGGCCAGTCACAACGTGGCACCCAATCAGGTTATCAAATCAAATCTGTCAATTCAGGCTCAATATGTATGCATGAATGCCATTCGATATCCATGCTCAATGCATACAAGGCATAATGCGTGAAAACAGAATATATATCTCAAGCAATTCATATAACTGTTCCACGTAACACATAGCAGCAACTTCACAGATTTCACAACATTGAAATATAGACATGTTCACGCTCAAGACTGCTAAGGGCTGCTCAATCGTACCTCGAATTCACAAATTCTACCTCACAAATTCAAACAGGGCACGGCAGCGCTCACGACCAGAAACCAGCAGCTTTCGCGATCTTCTCCCAGATCGTCCCGCAGCTTCAAATAGGTAGCAATCGAAAAAGAAGTTCACAAGGAACCCAGCGCCACCGAAAACACTCAAATCTTCGACGGAGAACGACGGAAAAAAATCTAGGGAAGAAAGCCTCGGTGAACAGTAACTCGACGAGGGTTTGAGAAAGAAGATAAGAAATATCTGGCTCTCAATCATTCTAAGTGTCGATCAACACCTATAAATAAATACATCTCAAATCTCTCGACTGCTGCTCACAAATCCAGTCGTCTTGAACAGTAGAAAACTTACGACTGGCACTCATGGTTCCCACAACAACCAGACACATAACTACAGTCGCAACTACCAGACGCAACTACCAGACGCAAGCTGTCCAGTCGCAAGCTATCCAGTCGCAAGCTATCCAGTCGCAAGCTATCCAGTCGCAAGCTATCCAGTCGCAAGGCACTAAACAAAAGCTGGTATAATCCTCAAAACTGGTACCAGACGCAACACTCGAAACGCAGCGTTTCAACTTAACCATACGACGTCGCGTTGCTCCCTCGACTGGTTTCTCACATCCACAGCTGGTCATCCAGTCGCCACACTCAAATCGTGGGGTTCACTAAATCAAACGACGCCGTTACTCACACGAGTATCGCTACCCGCAGCTGCTTATCCAGTCGCAACACCATTCCTCTCGCGACTGGTTCTTCCATTCTTCGATTGGTCATTCTCTCAAGAGCGCAACGACTGCCAGACGCAACACAAGCGCAACAACTGCTTTTCCATTCCACCAGCTGCAAGCTACAGTAACCATCAAATTCCAAATCCTACCAGTCGTTGGCTACAGCACGGTTGATTCAATATTTGGAGGAATTCGACAACTCTTAATCTTCAAATTCACGCGGCTGATCCCAAACAATGAAATTAACCAACAATCTAAATCTGAATCCTCACATAGTCCCCACCTTAAGGGATTTCGTCCTCGAAATCAAAAGTAAGCTCAGAGAAGAAAACCACCAATCATGCAATTCGTCACCAGCAATTACCCAAACTCGAAGCTAACAACAGAAGTTTACCTGGAAATGTTGCACGATCAGTGCTCAAACAGATGAGGCCAACCCTGCCGCATCTTCTCCTCAACCTCCCAGGTCGCTTCTTCTCGGCCATGCTTGCTCCATTGAACCATCACCAACGGGATTATCTTGTTCCTCAGCTGCTTCTCCTTCCTATCCAAGATCTGCACCGGATATTCAACATAACTCAAGGCAGAATCCA
>KQ999375.1:99874-114756 GCA_001598015.1 Dorcoceras hygrometricum | reverse complement strand
GGTGAAATCGTTAAAATAGTGGGAGGGTAATTTATAGAACTAAACGACCTTGTTTTATGTGTTAGGTTATTTCATATATAGTTAATAATGTATGACTGTTTTCTTTTCAGTATAACTGCGTTTATAATGTCTTCGATCAAAAACCCACTCGCTGCTATACTGGATAGCAACAAGTTCACCGGTCTGAACTACCAAGACTGACTTCGAAACCTCAACATTGTGTTGGCTTCGGAGAAACTTCTTTATACGATAGAGAAGAGCCCTCCGAAGGAAGCCCCTGCCGATATCAGCCCTGAGGAGCTGGTGACGCTTCAACAATGGTGGGACGACGAGCTTAAGACTCGATTCTATGTGATGGCGTCGATGTCCAACGAAATGCAACGGCGCTTTGAGAAGACAAAGTATGATGCTGACATACTATTTCATCTGAAAGAACTGTATGGGGAGAACTCTTGACATGAGAGGTTCACGACTGTCAAGGAGCTTATGACGAGCCGCATGCGGGATGGGACTTCGGTCCGCGAGCATGGGGTTCGTATGATTGGGCTCGTTGAAAAGTTGTCGGGCCTTGATATCACACTTACACACGAGCTGTCTGTGGTGTGCTTCTCCTCTCACTACCCGCTGCATTCGACCACTTTGTGGTCAACTTCAACATGAACAAGCTGGCAGCCACCCTTGAAGAGGTGGTTAACATGCTTGTAGTGTTCGAAGGAATCATAAAGAAGGACAAGCCCGTCCTCCTTATGGGCTCTTCTTCCTCTGCGAAGAAGGGGCCCAGACGCAAGGGTAAGAAGCGTTCTGCCCCTGTGAAGGAGGAAAAGCCCACCAAGAAGCCGAAGGCAAAGGCTTCCAAGCCAAACAAGACTGAGGATGTTTGCCACCACTGCCACAAGACTGGGCATTGGAGGAGGAACTGCAAGGAGTACCTCGAGCAGTTGCGAACTGTGAAAGGTATGTTCTATATCGAAATAAATATGTCTCTTAATTCGACATCTTGGGTACTTGATACCGGATGTGGATCTCATATCTGCAATGATTTGCAGGTGATGACAAGAAGCCGACGTCTTAGAGAGGGTGAGACCCACTTGAGGATTGGCAATGGAGCAAGAGTTTCTGCAGTAGCTATAGGAGATGTTTATTTATTTCTGTCTTCTGATTTTAAGTTGTTATTGAGAAACATTTTGTTTGATCCCGAATTAATAAAGAACATTATTTTTTTTTCTATGCTTGATAGTGATGGATATTCTTGTATGTTTGCTAATTCGATTTGCAATATTTACAAGAATGAATGTTTAATTGGAATTGAGGAACGCGAAAACGATTTATACACCTTAAAATTAAAAGACGTTCCAACTCGTGATGTCGAAACGCATACAACAACGATTAAAAGGAAATACGATAACTTGAACCCAACACAACTTTGGCACGCTAGGCTAGGTTATATTTCTCTAAGTAGGATGAACAAGTTAGTTAGGAGTGAAATGTTTGATATGTCAGACATTAACTCCCTACCGACTTGTGAATCTTGTCTTAAGGGAAAGATGACTAAGCAACCCTTCAAGGGCAAAAAGTGAGCGTGCTCAAAGCCTATTGGATTTGATCCATACTGATGTGTGCGGCCCATTTAGTATTGGTACTAAGTACGGTCACACATACTTCATCACCTTTACCGACGATTACTCTAGGTATGGGTACTTGTACTTAATGAAGCACAAGTCTGAATCCTTTGAAAGGTTCAAAGAATTCAAGGCTGAAGTAGAAAATCAATTAGGCAAAAGTATTAAAGCACTTCGATCCGATCGAGGTGGTGAATACTTGAGTGCTGAGTTTCAAAACTATCTGAAAGAGAATGGGATTCTCGCACAGTGGACCCCTCCGGCCAAACCACAGCTCAATGGTGTAGCGGAGCGTCGTAATCGAACTTTGATGGACATGGTTCGATCTATGATGAGCTTCACTGAGCTTCCTACCTCGTTTTGGGGCTATGCGCTCGAAACGGCGGTAATGTTGTTGAACAATGTCCACAACAAGGTAGTGGATAAGACTCCATATGAGATGTGGATGGGCAAACCACCCAAATACTCATACATGAGGATTTGGGTATGTCCTGCTTACGTGAAGCAGACAGTGGGAGATAAGCTGGATACGAGATACATCTTATGTTACTTCGTCGGGCATCCAAAGAATTCCATTGGATACTACTTCTACTATCCCAGTGAAACAAAAGTGATTATTTCTAGAAATGCCACCTTTATGGAAAGGGAATTTCTACTTGATAGAAAAGGCAAGATAGTAGAACTCGAAGAGGTTCGAGAACCAAATGAAGTACCAAGTGATTCTCCCGCACCTACAGAGCCAGTACCAGAAATAGTCGCACCTAGGAGATCCGAAAGGGTTCCTAGGGCTCCTGAGAGATATGGTTTTCTTCTTGAATATGATCAAGGTGATCAAGTTGTTGGATCTGATCCAAGAACTTTCAAGGAGGCAATTTCCGATGCTAATTCAAATTTTGTGGCTTGAAGCAATGCAGTCTGAGTTTGACTCAATGCATGCGAACCAACTTTGGACTCTTGTTAACCCTCCCGAAGGAATTGTTCCTATTGGATGCAAATGGGTGTACAAGAGGAAACTTGGGCCTGATGGCAAGGTAATGACCTACAAGGCACGACTGGTCGCGAAAGGTTACACTAAAAGGCAAGGTGTTGACTATGATATGCGAACCAACTTTGGACTCTTGTTAACCCTCCCGAAGGAATTGTTCCTATTGGGTGCAAATGGGCATACAAGAGGAAAATTGGGCCAGATAGTAAGGTATTGACCTACAAGGCACGACTGGTCGTGAAAGGTTACACTCAAAGGCAAGGTGTTGACTATGATGAAACTTTTTCACCAGTCGCAATGTTCAAGTCGATTAGAATCTTACTAGCCATAGCCTCATGGTACGACTATGAGATATGGCAAATGGATGTGAAAACTGTGTTCCTTAATGGAAACATTAAGGAAGAGATCTACATGGTGCATCCTGAGGGTTTCACATCTGTTGGAAGTGAGCATAAGGTATGCAAACTTCAGAGATCGATCTACGGTCTCAAACAAGCATCGAGGAGTTGGAACCTGAGATTCAATGAAATAATTAAGGAATTTGGTTTCATCAAGAATCCTGAGGAGCCATGTGTATATAATAAGGTAGTTAAAAGCGCTGTGATATTCCTCGTACTTTATGTTGATGACATTCTACTCATTGGGAATGATGTAGGAATGCTGCAGTCAACTAAAGTATGGTTGTATAGTAGATTCTCGATGAAGGACATGGGTGAAGCATCCTATATTCTTGGAATACAGATCTATCGGGATAAATTGAAAAGAATGCTCGGACTCATCCAAGCTGCCTAGATCGATACCATACTTAAGAGGTTCTCTATGGAAGAGTCCAAGAGAGGACACCTACCTATGAGCCACGGGGTCACTCTATCTAAGTCTATGTGTCCGAAGACTGATGAGGAGATAGAGAGTATGGCACGTGTACCATATGCCTCGGCAATAGGTAGTATTATGTATGGCATGATCTCAACTAGACCGGATGTCGCATATGCTCTGAGTGTCACGAGCCGCTACCAGGCCAACCCCGGCCAATTGCATTGGAAGGCTATGAAAGATATTCTTAAGTACTTACGAAGGACAAAAAATATGTTCATGGTCTATGGGGGTGGTGAACTGAAATTGGAAGGCTATACTGATTCTAGCTTCCAATGTGACGTGGATGATTCGAAGTCTACCTCTGGATTTGTATTCATGCTCAATGGTGGTGCTGTCTCTTGGAAGAGTTCCAAGCAAGACACCATCGCGGATTCAACCACTGAGGCTGAGTACATCGCAGCATCAGCTGCTGCTAAGGAGGCGGTTTGGATAAGGAATTTCGTCCAAGATTTGGGCGTCATTCCTGATGGAGTTGGTCCAGTCTCGGTGTACTACAACAACACGGGTGTCGTTGCGCAAGCAAAGGAGCCTAGGTCTCACCAAATATCCAAACATATACTGAGGAAATACCACATAATCCGAGATTTTGTGGCTAGAGGTTACATTGCAGTTGAGAGAGTCGCCTCTGCGGACAACGTTGCTGATCCACTTACGATGCCCTTGCCAGGACCGTTGTTTGAAAAACATCGCGAATCAATGGGACTGCGTCTGATGAGTAGTTGGCTATAGGGCAAGTGGGAGATTGTTAGAGTAGATGCCCAACTAGCCAACTTGTGGCGTGTGGGTTTTATAGACTCTTGTATGAAACGATCTTTATATATGATATTCGCATTTTGTTTATGGCGTTCTTTATTTTCATTATGATTATAATGTTAACAATTGTGTTGGATAAAGACCTAGAATGCACCATAGTGTATGATTAGATGTGATAGTGGGTATGACGGCTATCATGAAACACATTTAATAGTCACTTTGTATTCTGAACTTGTTCCTAGTCGATTGGGCCGTCAAAATGAGGATAAGGCCGCCCGAGCTTGAGACTAGTATCTGCGATGCGAAGTACCATGTTTCATTTATAAGGAACTTGTGATGTTCTGAGCATGCAGATGGATAGTGACCTCGTGATCTATCGAACTACCCTCGTTCGGACTTTCCAAGTGGTTACCATTTGTCGAGTGGATAAGTCCGAGGTCTTGGTTGTACTGATTAGTCCTCACGACTCAAAACGTCATTGAGACTCTACATGATAGGCGTCTCACTTTGACCCCTTTGCCGACTCACTTGGGGTCATTAGGCGGCGGGATTGGGTGAGGTCCCGATGCATATAGGAGTCTATGCTTCGTTGTCGAGGATTCACCGCTCGCTCTCATGCGTGGATATCCTATGCTATCTGAGGGGATAATAGTGTATAAATCTCTGGCCAGAGTACTATAAGTGTTTTAGGTAAATGGGTTTACCTAGTAACACTCGCGATGTAACTATTCAATCTCCATGATGTATGCATAGCTATCGGATCTTTAGCGACTCTCGATTTACCAATGGTCGTTGATCTGATCGGGATATATGTGTTGAAAGGACCGTACTGTATGCTAACCACGACAAAATGGTTCTTGCAGGCACTATCAGTGATACCTAGGAGAATATGGCACGATGTTGCTAGGCGATTTACCATGATCCGTTGGGCAAGTCCGAAATTGTGATTTCGGAGCCACAATGGTTGTGGGCCCACGGCTAGCTGTATCCCTGAACCATTGAGGGTCAAACAAGTACCGGATTCATGATTCCCGCACGGAAACTGAGCTCAATTTGTTGAGCATAGGAGGAGGATTTTAGGGAGTGCGACTTCCTAAAAGTCAACAGGGGTCAAATTGCGATTTCCCGCTGTTGAGGGGCAAAACTGTCATTTTGGACTAGGTATCTGAAAAATTGTTTTTCACGTCATAACATTCAGTTTTGGAAACTGATTCGATCTGTCCGATCTGATCGACGGTCGGAGCTATGATGGAACCATGGTGAATTAAACGAACCTAATGTTCATATGGACCTGGGTTTGACACAAGTCCATTGGGCCAGTTCAAGCCCATGATTAACTTATAATTATAAGTTACATCTAGGGCTTAATAACTTGGATTAATTATTCATAACCCTAGCCTCCACACTAAATCGGCCGCCCACCTCTCTTCTCCTCTCGGCCACCACGCGCCGCCGTCGGCTCCTCCACGCGCCGCCCTACGCCGGACTTGTTCCGGCCATCGTGAAGAGGTGTTTCCGTCCGTGCAAAATCCATCAGCTTTCTAGTGCAGGCTGATTGGAGGAAGATTGAATCTGGTCGTGGACCTGATTGACGATCTACCACCGCCTACAGTTTGAAGTGCTGGTTTCCTCGTGAAACTGGTCGGAGCCAGGAGCCTAGACGCCAGCAAGGTAATCATCTACGAACACCTTATGTATGTTTGTATATTTCTTTGAATGTATTGAACACTTTCCGGGCTAAATTTTGTTTTTCCGTCTGCGCCCCGGGAACGTGGGATCCGGATCCGCCACCGTTTCCGCTGCGCCCCGGGAAGTGGGATCCGGATCCGCCACCGTTTACCCAACACGCCCTTCGCCGGACTTGTTCCGGCCATCATGAAGAGGTGTTTCCGTCCGTGCAAAATCCATCAGCTTTCTAGTGCAGGCTGATTGGAGGAAGATTGAATCCGGTCATGGACCTGATTGACGATCTACCGCCGCCTACAGTTTGATGTGTCGGTTTCCTCGTGAAAATGGTCGGAGCCAGGCGCCTAGACGCCAGAAAGGTAATCATCTACGAACACCATTTGTATGTTTGTAGATTTCTTTGAATGTATTGAACACTTTCCGGGCAAATTTTTGCTTTTCCGCTGCGCCCCGGGAAGTGGGATCCGGATCCGCCACCGCTTTTCCCAACAGTAGCATCGTAATCGAACCTTGATGGACATGGTTCGATCTATGATGAGCTTCACTGAAATTTCTACCTTGTTTTGGGGCTATGAGCTCGAAACAGCGGTATTGTTGTTGAACAATGTCCGCACCAAGATAGTGGATAAAAATACATATGAGATATGGATGGGCAAGCCACACAAGTACTTGTACTTGAGGATTTGGGGATGTCCTGAATACGTGAATCAGACAGAAGGAGATAAGCTGGAAAATTGATTCATCTTATGCTTCTTCGTTGGGTATCCAAAGAATTTTTTTGGATACTGCTTCTACTATCCAGTGAAACAAAAGTGTTTCTTTTTAGAAATGCCATCTTTCTAGAGAAGGAATTTCTACTAGATAGACAAGGCAAAATAGTAGAACTCGAGGAAGAATGCTTCTTCGTTGGGTATCCAAGAATTTTTTTGGATACTGCTTCTACTATCCAGTGAAACAAAAGTGTTTCTTTTTAGAAATGCCATCTTTCTAGAGAAGGAATTTCTACTAGATAGACAAGGCAAAATAGTAGAACTCGAGGAAGTTCGATAACCAACTGAAGTATCAAGTGAATCTCCTACACCTCAAAAACCAATCCCTGATATGGAAACACTAGGTGATCTGAAAGGGTTCCTAGGGCTCCTGTTAGATATGGTTTCCTTCTTTAAGATTCTAATTTGTGGCTTGAAGCAATGTGATCTGAGATAGACCCGATGCTTTTGAACCAAGTTTGGACTCTTATCCTCCTGAAGGAATAGTTCTTATTGGTGAGAATGGATATACAAAAGAATACTTGGGACTGATGGTAAGGTACTGATCTACAAGGCTCGACTGGTCGAAAAGGTTACACTCAAAAGGCAAGGTGTTGACTTAGATGAAACCTTTTCACATGTCGCAATGTTCAAGTCAATTAGGATCCTGCTAGCCATAGCTGTATGGTTTGACTATGAAATATGGAAAATGGATGTGAAGACTGAATTTTTTAATGGAAACATTAGGAAGAAATCTATATGACGCATCCTGAGGATTTCAAATACGTTGAAAGTGAGCATAAAGTATGCAAAATTCAAAGATCGATCTACGGTCTCAAGCAAACATCGAGAAGTTGGAAGCTGAGGTTCGATGAAACGATTAAATTATTTGGTTTCATCAAGAATCCCGAGGAGCCATGTGTGTATAAGAAGGTAGTTAAGAATTCTGTAACATTCCTTGTACTTTATGTTGATGACATTCTACTCATAGAGAATGATGTAGGAATGCTGCAATAAACTAAAGTATGGTTGTCTGGTAGATTCTTGATGAAGGACATGGGTGAAGCATCCTATATTCTTGGAATATATATCTATAGGGGTAGATCGAAAGGGTGATCGTACTCACCCAAGCAACCTACATCGATACCATACTTAAGAGGTTCTCTATAGAAGAGTCCAAGAGAGGACACCTACCTATGTGCCTCGAGGTCACTCTATCTAATTCTATGTGTCGCAGACCAATGAAGAGATAGAGACCATGACACGTGTGCCATATGCCTCGGCAATAGGTAGTATTATGTACGGTATGATATCGACCAGACCGGATGTTGCATATGCTCTTAGCATCATGATTCAATACCAAGCCAACCTTGGCCAAATGCATTGGAAGGCTGTGAAAGATATTCCTAAGTACTTACGAAGGACTAAGAATATGTTCATGGTCTATGGGCGTTGTGAACTGAAATTGGAAGGCTACACTGATTCTAGCTTCCAATGCGACTTGGATGACTCAAAATCAACCTCTGGATTTGTACTCATGCTCAACGTTGGTGCTGTCTCTTGGAAGAGTTCCAAGAAAAACGCCATAGCGGATTCAACCACTGAGGCTGTGTGAGACCTGAAATATTATTGGATTAATTAAGTTAATTAATCGGGTTTGACCAGATCTGTCGTGAACAGATCTGGGATGGATTAGCTTTGAGTTGGTATTATTGATGAGTGTATCGAGTCTCTATATTTGTGTATTGGAAACAACTCTGTTCAGTTGTAGAGTTCTGCGTAGTAGTAGGTAGATTTGGGGAGTTGAGAAGTACTGGTTGGTGTCAGGCCTCGTACTCACAACAGAGATAAACAACGCACAAACAAGCGGAAGCTAATAAAAAGCGGGTAAAATTTTTGCTTTTGGCCTGACGGTTTAAAACAATATAATTTAAAATACAACAATACTTAAAATAGATATCCCGGTTTATAAAACCAACCAATCAAAGGTTACAACATACAATCAATCAGCACAGAAAATGGCATCCCAAGGCTAACAGCCACTACAATCATATAAGCATCACCCGGGACATCCCACCCACGGTGATACCAGTGCATATAAATAATATACATAACTGGGACACTCTAACCACCTCCTGGGGCACCTCCAGCTCGGTTAAACCCACGACCAGCTGTAAAACCTGAGTTCCCTGAAAAACAACATAACAAGGAAAACAACCAAGCCCCAGAGGGACATGGGGTCAAACCCCAGTACGGAGAGCAACTGAAATAGCTAAAGGAAAGCATAAGATAAAATGCAGATGCTATGCATGAGACACCGGATAACAACTGAAGGCTTCAACCCAAAAGGGAGCCAAGGAACTCAAACATAGCTCTATAAGATCTGCAACAAATCAGTGTCCACGGGGTGTGTTCAAAGTGTGGTAAGGAGCCACGCGCCTTGACACTACTCCCGAATACCAGATGCATCAAACAACTCAACCTGCTGTTGCCTCACCCATGAACTGTGGTAGTTAACCACTCGACGCATGTGGCTAACATATCCCAGCAGGGAGATGAGAGTGCGGTATTGCCACTCGCACTCGCATCCTGATAAGAAACAACAGCGTAATACAACAAGATACAAGGCTGCAAGATACAATACACGAGGGATATGAAATATGTATGAACAATTGCGTGTATGCAGTTCACATAGAAACAGCTAGCATAACACAAATGCATAGCAAGCAATACACAGCAATGTTCACCGAAACATCCCAACAGCCTCACATTATATCCCACGCAACTTCCAAGCTATCACAAGCTCAAATCCGTACCTTATATTTCTGTGCAACAGTCACTACAAATATAAGCTCGAGAGATTCAATTCCAACACCTGCCGAAGCAAATACATACAAAACCATCTCAGGCATACACAGAAGGTTACGGCCGTCAACAGAAACTCACGGCTGGGAGTCACGCACTCAAACCAGCTATCATCCTACTCAACAACTCAATAGGATGTTGGCTCAGCGGCGGATCCGGATCCCGCTCCCGGGGCACAGTGGAAGATTTAAAAATTTGGACCTGGGAACGGTCAATACACAATAAAAGCAGCATATAAACATACATAGGATGTTTAGATTGTTACCTTGCTGGTGTCTAGTCGCCTGTCTCCGACCAATTTCACGAGGAAATCGGCACTTCAACGGTAGGCGGTTGTCGTCCTCCTAATCCGGTCCACGACTGGATTCTCGATTCCTTCGTCGGTTTGCACTAGAAAATGCGACGAAGACTTCACGGACGGAATCTCCTCGTCGAGACAGTCGGAACAAGTCGGGCAGCGGTGCGTCGATGGCGGGAGGCGACGACAAGGAGGCGGCGGCGGCGGCGGCGTGAGGAGTGGGAGGAGAGGGAGGAAATTTTAGGGTTTTGTGTTGTGTTCTTTATGCAAGACCCTAGGGCCCTATTTATAGATGTTGTGTGGGCTTGATGGGCTTGGGTCGGGCCCAGTCCCAGAGTGCACTTTCGTTTCAAGTCCATCACTGTGGCTCCATCATAATCCCGATCGACAATCAGATCGGACCGATCTACACAGTTTACAAAACTGAGCATTATGATGCGAAAACAATTTTTCGGACCACCTAATCCAAAATAGCAGTTTGGTCCCTGCAAGTTTCAAGGATAGTCAAACTAGCCCAAACTTTAGGGAAATTGAATTTTGACCCTATTTAATTTTAGGAAGTCGCACTTCCATCCTTCCTCCTCCTATACTCAACAAATTGAGCTTAATTTCCGTGCGGGAATTGAGAAACCAGTACTTGTGTGACCCTTAATGGTTCAGGGATATAGCTAGCCGTGGGCCCACAACATTTGCGACTCCGAAACCACATTTTCGGACTAACCCATTGGATCATGGTAAAGCGTCTAGAAACATCGCCCCATGATCCCCTAGGTATCACTGATAGTGCCTGCAAGAACCAGTCAGTCATGGTTAGCGTATAGTACGGTCCTTTCAACACAAATATCCCGATCAGATCAACGACAATTGGTAAATCGAGAGTCGCTAGAGATCCAATAACCATGCATACATCTCGGAGATAAAATAGTGACATCGCGTGTGTTACTAGGCAAACCCATTTACCTAAAACACATCTAGTACTCTGGCCAGAGATTTGTCACACTATTATCTCCTCAGATAGTATAGGATATCCACGCACAAAGGCGAGCGGTGAATCCTCGAAAACGAAGCATCGACTCCTACATGCATCAGGACCTCACCCAATCCCACCACCAGATGACCCCAACAAAGTCGGTAAATGGGTCAAAGTGAGGCACCTATCTTGTAGAGTCTCAATGACGTTTCGAGTAATGAGGGCTAATCTGTACAACCAAGACCTCAGACTTAATACACTCGACAGATGGTAACCACTTGGAAAGTCCGAACGAGGGTAGTTTGGTAGATCACCAGGTCACTATCCATCTGCATGCTCAGAACATCACAATGTTCCCTGACAATGAAATGTGGTACTTCACATCGCAGATGCTAGTCTCAAGCTCGGGCGGCCCTATCCTCATTTTGACGGCCCAATCGACTAGGAACGAGTTTATAATACACAGTGACTATTAGATGTGTTTCATGATAGCCATCATATCCACTATCACATCCAATATACACTATGGTGCATTCCAGGTCTTTATCCAACACAATTGTTAACATTATAAAATAATGAAGATAAAGAATGCCATAAAAGAATACGAATTTCATAAATAAAGATCGTTTTACAAAGAGTCAACAAGAAACCACACGCCACAAGTTGACTAGTCGGGCACCTACTCTAACATAGGAAGCTTAACTTAATGCTAGGAACAAGATCTTATCAAATACAAACGAATTTCTACCTGAACTACGCAGCGCAGGAACAGGGCAGCAACTTCGCGCTCCACAACAAGCCAACCACATCCTCCAAGACTGGTATAGGATGAAAGAGTTTCTCGAGAGGAGTCCAACGCTACCTCGATCGTGAAAAAAGATGACCGGAATCAACGGGAATTCGCCGGAGAAACTCACGGTGAACAGTACTAGGGTTCGAGAAACAGAGGTCGACAATCGGGAGAATATTTCGCCAATTATGGGATCTGGTACTCAAAATCGAAGACCAATTCTTCCTTAAATACATCTCGCAACTGCTGAAATTTGGTTAAAATGTCCACGGAAAAAACCAGCAGTTGCGCTACTGAAATCCCAACCAGCGGTCGCATAACAACCAACGACTGGTTGAAACAAAAGCTGGTGTCTTACATAACCAGCAGCTGGTCGCTAAGCCAACGTCTTGATATCCAACAACCCAAAAGCTGGTCACTGCTTACGATTGGTTTTCAAATCAAAAGCTGGTACCAGACGCTAACCAAAACGCTGCGTTCCAACTTAATTAAACGGCGTCGCATAACCCCAACGTCTGGATTCCTTAGCGCTAACCAAAACTACGTCGCACATCCTACGTCATCAAATCCGGTCGCTAACTCTCGCGCACCAGCAGTCGCAAGCTACAGGAATGTTGACCCGCGTTGACGTCTGCTCTTAGCGATACAACCAGTCGACACACACGCGAGCAAATCTCTCGCAGCTGATACCCAAAGCGCAGTCGCACCAACTTAACTAAACGCTGTCGTTTTGAACCAACGCAAAATACAACAAGGCAACATCTGAAATCCTAAAACACTACCAGACTTCACCTACACGACGACGTTTAGATCTCTTGCGCCACCAAATATGCGCTACGACTGAATTTCACTACCGACCAACTTTCACCACAAAACCAGATCTCACAAAACAGATCTCAAGCTCAAAAATACCAAAATTTCCAGAATTTCTTTAAACACCGATTAATACAACAATTAATCTCATTATTGATTTCCAGGTCTCACATTTCTCCCCCACTAAAAAGGATTTCGTCCTCGAAATAACACACAACAATTACGGAAAACAACACAGCAACAGAAATCAAAAATGAAATTCGCCTAACAGGCCAAGAGTTCAATATAACTGAGCAAACAACTAACACAACTAGGGAAGAAATACAACTAAAAACTATCAGCTACTGGAAATTTAGCTGAACAGCTACTCAAACAGATGCGTCCACTCGCGCTGCATCTTTTCTTCCAGCTCCCAAGTAGCTTCTTCACTGCCATGTTTGCTCCATTGCACCATCATCAACGGAATGGTTTTATTCCTCAATTGTTTCTCTTTTCTGCCTAGGATCTGCAAGGGATATTCCTGATAACTCAACGTCTGATCTAGCTCAACCTCGTCAGTTCTAAGCACATGAGACGGATCTGGCTCGTACTTGTGAGGATTGAGAATTTGGATTTGGGATTAATCACGTGTTTTTGAGGTTCCTGCTGAATTTGTGAGCGTCGCGTTAATTTTGGAGAAAACTGGCAGCAGCAAGTTACTGTAGCTCGTGCTGGTGAATTATGAATCAGCATAGATGACGTCAGCGTGACGCAAGGAGAGCTGCTGGTTTTGGTTTTGAAGTTTGAAGTTGCTGCTGGCAGACATTGCGCGTAGCGTGAGATTGAGCGAGGAAGTGACACGTGTTGGTCAACATTTTGGAGTGTTGACTATTGAACTCAGCAGTTGCGCTTGTGTGGAACGATCAGCAGATGGTTTGAGAACTAGTCGCTAGAGCTGTCGATAGATATGATGATGTAGGCGTGACGTATTCCTTACTGCTGGTAGTGATTGCGTTGTGTTGGTTGCTGCTGATCAGCAGGCGCGCTTATGCAAGAGCGTTGAGAAGCTGCGTCGTTTGATCGATAGATATGATGATGTAGGCGTGACGTATTCCTTACTGCTGGTAGTGATTGCGTTGTGTTGGTTGCTGCTGATCAGCAGGCGCGCTTATGCAAGAGCGTTGAGAAGCTGCGTCGTTTGATTAAGTGGAAACACTGCGTTTTGGAGCTTTGTGTTTAGAGATCAGCTGTTGGCAGCTTTGCTTACGTATATAAAATGACGTCGTTTAGATTAGTAGATGCGTCGTCGTTTTGAGTGTTTTCTCGCGACCAGCAGATAGATTGCTTTGTAGAGAGAGCTGTTATCAGCTCTTGGTTGTTTTGCTTGCGAGAGCTGTTGTCAGCTGGTGGTTGCTACGGCGTCGTTTAGATATGTTGGAACGGTGTCGTTTTGAAGATTTTCGTGCGATTGTTGTTTAGTCGTTGCTGCTGATTTTACGAAGAGAAAAGAGAAGATTGCTGTTGATAGACTTTTTCTGAATATTTCGATGGATCTTAGTGAATCAGCAGGAGAGGATTGAAGAGGTATTTATAGTAGTGTGGATCAACACTTAGATTTATTTTGAGCCAGATATATCTTATCTCTTCTTCTCCAAACCCTCGTCGAGCTACTGTTCACCGAGACATTTCTTCCCTAGATTTCCATCGCATCCAGCCTTTGTTTTTGGAGATCTTTGTGGCGCTGAATTCCCCTTGCTTAGCTCCTTCGTTTGCTACCGTTTGAGACGATTGAATTGCGCTGGAAGTGGAAACGCGAAGCTGTTGGACTTCGAAGCTTTTGAGAGCGGTCTGTGCTTGCGTTCTTCTGCTAGCGTGAGCTTTTGGGTGAGCAATTCTTGTGGTTTGAGCTCGGTTTTCAGTAGTTAATGCCTGCGTAGAAGTGTAAGATTGAAGTATGCTTCTGGCCGTAGGATTAGCGTGTTGTGTAGCTGTATTGAGATAAGTTATTAGCTATGTTGTAACAGATTTCAGCTTCTAGGAAGTGTCCTGCCGCGTGATTTGAGCAAGGAGGAATCTGTTAGGTAATTCGAAGGAGGAAAGGTACGAGTTGAGCAGCTCTTAGCAGTTGGAGCGTGGACATGTTTATCTTTCGATGTTATGAATTGCTGTTATGTGATTTACGTGGAACAGTTCGATGAATTGATTGAGCTTTTCATTCTGTTTGCACGTATTATGAATTGTATGCATTATGCATTGATATCGAATGGCATTCATGCATACATCTTGAGCCTGAATTGACAGATTGATTTGATAACCTGATTGGGTGCCACGTTGTGACTGGCTGACTGTTGAGTCGCGTCCGAAAAGTCCAACGCTATCGTCGGAGCGGTGACTACCGGATCCGAGTGTCTACTGCCGAGCTGTGATGGGCTGACGGGACCCGATGATCACGGACCGATGATTTCCACCGGCTGATTGGCTGTGAGTGGTATAGAGGCT
>KQ999375.1:86607-99729 GCA_001598015.1 Dorcoceras hygrometricum | reverse complement strand
GGATCCGGCTCATATTTTCTCAACATTGACACATGAAACACGTCATACATCGCGGCTAACTCCTCGGCAGCCCCAATCTATAAGCCAACTGTCCAATCCGCTCAATAATCTCAAAGGGATCAACGAATCTGGGAGCTAATTTGCCTTTAAATCGAAATCTCATCACGCTCTTGAAAGGAGAAATCTTGAGAAATACACGATCGCCAACCTCAAACTCTAGCGGTCGACGTCTTCGGTTCGCATAACTCGAGAAACGGTCTTGTGCAGCCTTCATTCTACTCCGGATCAATTCAATTTGATCTTTCATATGCTGAACAAACTCCGGTGTAGAAAGCTGTCTCTCGCTAACTTCTTCCCAACAAATCGGGGATCTGCACTTTCGACCATACAAAGCTTCAAACGGAGCCATTCCAATAGTGACTTGATAGCTGTTGTTCTACGAAAACTCCACCAAGGAAAGCGAATCCTGCCAGCCACCGCTGAAATCCATCACTCCCGCTCGCAACATATCCTCTAAAGTCTGGATAGTCCGCTCAGACTGTCCGTCTGTCTGTGGGTGATAGGCTGTGCTCATCGCCAATCTCAAACCCATTGCTGTTTGCAGACTCTTCCAAAAGCGAGAAGTAAACCTTGGATATGACGCTCAGGTGGATGACGTCACTAGGCAGATAGGTGGAATGGAGTTAGTCTTAGCCCGATTTCAGCGGACGAACCCACCGACGTTGGCCGGTACTGAGGGTGGCGCTAGGGCTGAGGTGTGGCTTGTTCAGATGGAGGAGTTGTTTGATACCCTGGAGTACGCCCCAGAAAAGAGACTGAAGTTGGCAGTGCTGCAGCTACGAGATGATGCTCAGCGCTGGTGGAGGAGTACTTCGAGGATGCTTCGAGACAGTGGGACGATGCTCACTTGGGATGTTTTCTGCGAGGCTTTTCGACGCGAATACACCCCAGAGTCCTACTTCGCTAGTCGGGAACGTGAGTTTGATAACCTGAAGCAAGGTGATATGCATGTGGCCGAGTATGCGAGACGGTTTTCTGCGCTTCTAGTGTACATGCCAGCTGTGGCGAACCAAGAACGAATGAAGAGGAACAAGTTCTTGAAGGGCTTGAGACCTGACCTGTATCGGATGGTGCTGTCTGGGTCCCCGGCGACTTTCATGGACGCTGTGAACAATGCAGTGGATATCGAGGAGAGTTTGATGGATCCTGAGGCTCCAGTGCATCAGACGACCGTGCGTGCTTCTCAGCCGGCTCAGGCGGTGTCGCAGTCATATCAGTCTCCGCAGGGGTCACAGCAGTCGAGTCGCCAGCAGTTTAGACCTAGAGGGAAGCAGTTCAAGAAGAAGGGCCATTTGAGTTCTTCTGGTTCCGTGAGCTCTGGTTTTGGCAGTGGGTCTGGTAGCGGTTCTGGAGGCGGATTCTGTAGTCAGTGCGGAGGGAGGCATGAGACTTCGCAGTTTCGAGGAGTCCGAGGACTCTGCCACCTTTCAGCCGGGACACTTCGCTAGAGCGTGTCCTTCGATTGGAGGGCGGTCTACTGGTCAGTCGCAGCAGGGTTCCGCTGGTGGTTCCTCTCAGCGACAGCAGCCTTTTGCTCAGTACCAGCGATCTGGTTTTCATCCGCGTGAGCCGTCACGTTTTGGAGGACCTTCCCGACCCCCGTTCCAAATTCCCCAGCAGGCACAGGCGAACGCCTTGACAGGAGATCAGGCTGAGGAGACTCCAGGCATGGTGATTAGAGGTACATGCTCTATTTATGATTATCCTGCAAGAGTTTTGTTTGACACTGGTGCATCACACTCTTTCATATCTGAGATGTTTGTGTTTGAGCGTGGGTTGAGTTCTTCCCCACATTTTTGGTATCAGAACTTAAACTGGGATAAGCTCGATTTCGTTTGATCACACTCGAGTCTAGGAACAGAGTTTTGATTTGATTTTGATTGCCTCTGTGACTTATGCGATATATTATCTGTCTTATTGTCTTATCTGCTGTGAGATCTTACCTCTAGGCTTGTTTAGATGCCGCCGAGACGTGGAGGAGGTAGGAGAACTAGACGTTCTGAGGAGGAGTCTAGAGCAGGTAGTGATGATGACGCTCAGGTGGATGACGTCACTAGGCAGATAGATGGAATGGAGTTAGTCTTAGCTCGATTTCAGCGGACGAACCCACCGACGTTGGCCGGTACTGAGGGTGGCGCTAGGGCCGAGGCGTGGCTTGTTCAGATGGAGGAGCTATTTAATACCCTGGAGTACGCCCCAGAAAAGAGACTGAAGTTGGCAGTGCTGCAGCTACGAGATGATGCTCAGCGCTGGTGGAGGAGTACTTCGAGGATGCTTCGAGACAGTGGGACGATGCTCACTTGGGATGTTTTCTGCGAGGCTTTTCGACGCGAATACACCCCAGAGTCCTACTTCGCTAGTCGGGAACGTGAGTTTGATAACCTGAAGCAAGGTGATATGCATGTGGCCGAGTATGCGAGACGGTTTTCTTGCGCTTCTAGTGTACATGCCAGCTGTGGCGAACCAAGAGCGAACAAAGAGGAACAAGTTTTTGAAGGACTTGAGACCTGACCTGTATCGGATGGTGCTGTCTGGGTCCCCGGCGACTTTTATGGAAGCTGTGAACAATGCAGTGGATATCGAGGAGAGTTTAATGGATCCTGAGGCTCCAGTGCATCAGACAACCGCGCGTGCTTCTCAGCCAGCTCAGGCGATGTCGCAGTCGTATCAGTCTTCGCAAGGATCACAGCAGTCGAGTCGCCAGCAGTTTAGACCTAGAGGGAAGAAGTTCAAGAAGAAGGGCCATTCGAGTTCTTCTGGATCAGTGAGCTCTGGTTCTGGCAGTGGTTCTGGTAGCGGTTGACAGATTGATTTGATTACCTGATTGGGTGCCACGTTGTGACTGGCCGACTGTTGAGTCGTGCCC
The DNA here is from genome assembly GCA_001598015.1 of Dorcoceras hygrometricum. Classification (NCBI taxonomy): domain Eukaryota; kingdom Viridiplantae; phylum Streptophyta; class Magnoliopsida; order Lamiales; family Gesneriaceae; genus Dorcoceras; species Dorcoceras hygrometricum. The sequence continues at coordinate 96,803 of KQ999375.1, read as the reverse complement.
GAAAAGTCCAACGCTATCGTCGGAGTGGTGACTACCGGATTCGAGTGTCTACCACCGAGCTGTGATGGGCTGATGGGCCCCGATGATCACGGACCGATGATTTCCACCGGCTGGTTGGCTGTGTGTGGTATAGAGGCTTGGTTTGAGTTGCCAGTTGATATACTGGTCTAGCTATCCGACTTTTTGATAGCCCTCATGCATTCATAGCTTTGATTATAGCTTGTTGCATGTTTACTGCTTTGATAGCTCTTCGTACTGAGGCTTGACCTCGTATTTTCTTTTCCTGCTTTTGTTGTTTGGGTCTGTGTTACCCATTTGCAGGAGTTTCAGGTAACCAAGCTGGACCGAGTGGAAGTTCAGTTGGTCGATCCCCGCATCCCTGAGTCCCAGTTTACTTATGATATGTATTGAACCGGGGGATGCCCCGTGTTATCATGTATTTGGGGATCTATCTTTTGAATTGATTTATGTGGTTACTTGCTGTATCGAGTTGAGTAAACTTTTATTTTGAATATCGAATATTTTGAACGTATGATTTGAAGTTCAGGCCTTTGTATTTCGAAAAATTTTTAAGCCCTGATTTTAAGCTTCCGTAATTATGCGCTTATTTTGTGTTAATTGTTGGTAATTAGCACGGGGCCTGACATTTTTGGTATCAGAGCTTAAACTGGGATAAGCTCGATTTCTTTTGATCACACTTGAGTCTAGGCACAGAGTTTTGATTTGATTTTGATTGCCTCTGTGACTTATGTGATTTATTATCTGCCTTGTTATTTTGCCTGCTGTGAGATCTTATCTCTAGGCTTGTTTAGATGCCGCCGAGACGAGGAAGAGATAGGAGAACTAGACGTTCTGAGGAGGAGTCTAGAGCAGGTAGTGATGATGACGCCCAGGTTGAGGACGTCACTAGGCAGATAGGAGGTATGGAGCTAGTCTTAGCCCGATTCCAGCGGACGAACCCACCGACGTTGACTGGTACTGAGGGTGGCTCTAGGGCTGAGGCGTGGCTTGTTCAGATGGAGGAGCTGTTTGATACCTTGGAGTATGCTCCAGAGAAGAGACTGAAGTTGGCAGTGCTGCAGCTGCGAGATGATGCTCAGCGCTGGTGGAGTTGAGTACTTCTGGTTGGCGATTCCAGCCGGGTGATCAGTATTTCTTCGTTTCGTCTCTTCAGGTGGAACCGCAGATTGTGATGGACATCAGGGAGGCGCAGAGGACCGACCCCTATATCCATGAGTTGAGGATTAAGGCGCAGTCTGGTCAGTCTGATGATTTCTCTGTTGCTTCGGATGGATGTTTGAGGTTCAGAGGGAGATTAGTAGTTCCGAACCTGATTGATCTGAAGGAGACCCTCATGAATGACGCACATTGTAGCCGGTACAGTGTGCATCCGGGCGAGCGAAAGATGTACCATGCCTTGAAGTCTCACTATTGGTGACGGGTATGAAGAGCGACATTTCTGCTTTTGTTGCTAGATGTCTGAATTGCCAGCATGTCAAGGCTGAGAGGATGAGACCTGGTGGTTTGCTGCAGAGCTTGGAAGTGCCCCAATGGAATTGGGAGCACATCGCCATGGATTTTGTGACCCATCTACCTCGATCGAGTAGGGGATGTGATGCGATTTGGGTTGTGATTGATAGACTTTCGAAGTCAGCCCATTTCATTCCCTATGATGTGAGATGCTCGATGAAAAAGATGGCGAAATTGTATATCGACCATGTGGTTAGATTGCATGGAGTTCCGGTTTCGATAGTGTCTGACAGAGATCCAAGGTTTACTTCTCGCTTTTGGAAGAGTATGCAAGCAACAATGGGTTCGAGATTGGCGATGAGCACAGCCTATCACCCACAGACAGACGGTCAGTCTGAGCGGACTATCCAGACTTTAGAGGATATGTTGCGAGCGGTAGTGATGGATTTCAGCGGTGGCTGGCAGGATTCGCTTTCCTTAGTTGAGTTTTCGTATAACAACAGCTACCAAGTCACTATTGGAATGGCTCCGTTTGAAGCTTTGTATGGTCGAAAGTGCAGATCCCCGATTTGTTGGGAAGAAGTTGGCGAGAGACAGCTTTCTACACCGGAGTTTGTTCAGCACATGAAAGACCAAATTGATTTGATCCGGAGTAGAATGAAGGCTGCCCAAGACCGTTTCTCGAGTTATGCGAACCGTAGACGTCGACCGCTAGAGTTTGAGGTAGGCGATCGTGTGTTTCTCAAGATTTCTCCTTTCAAGAGCGTGATGAGATTCCGATTTAAAGGCAAATTGGCTCGCAGATTCGTTGGTCCCTTTGAGATTATTGAGCGGATTGGACAGTTGGCTTATAGACTGAGGCTGCCCGAGGAGTTAGCCGCGATGCATGACGTGTTTCATGTGTCAATGTTGAGAAAATATGAGCCGGATCCGTCCCACGTTTTGAGAACCGACGAAGTTGAGCTGGATTCTGCCTTGAGTTATATCGAATATCCGATGCAGATCTTGGATAGGAAGGAGAAACAACTGAGGAACAAGATAATTCCGTTGGTGATGGTCCAATGGAGCAAGCATGGTCGAGAAGAAGCAACCTGGGAAGTTGAGGAGAAGATGAGGCAGGACTGGCCTCACCTGTTTGAGCACTGATCGTGTAGAATTTCCAGGTAAATCTCTGGTTTTTCTTCGAATTTTAGTGAGTTGTTTGTGCTGATTTGCATGTTCGTTGTTTCTGCCTTGGTTTGTCTTTGATTTCGAGGACGAAATCTCTTAAGTTGGGGAGAATGTGAGGATTGAGAATTTGGATTTGGGATTAATCACGTGTTTTTGAGGTTCCTGCTGAATTTGTGAGCGTCGCGTTAATTTTGGAGAAAACTGGCAGCAGCAAGTTACTGTAGCTCGTGCTGGTTAATTATGAATCAGCATAGATGACGTCAGCGTGACGCAAGGAGAGCTGCTGGTTTTGGTTTTGAAGTTTGAAGTTGCTGCTGGCAGACATTGCGCGTAGCGTGAGATTGAGCGAGGAAGTGACACTGTTGGTCAACATTTTGGAGTGTTGACTATTGAACTCAGCAGTTGCGCTTGTGTGGAACGATCAGCAGATGGTTTGAGAACTAGTCGCTAGAGCTGTCGATAGATATGATGACGTAGGCGTGACGTATTCCTTACTGCTGGTAGTGATTGCGTTGTGTTGGTTGCTGCTGATCAGCAGGCGCGCTTATGCAAGAGCGTTGAGAAGCGGCGTCGTTTGATTAAGTGGAAACGCTGCGTTTTGGAGCTTTTTGTTTAGAGATCAGCTGTTGGCAGCTTTTCTTACATATATAAAATGACGTCGTTTGGATTAGTAGATGCGTCGTCGTTTTGAGTGTTTTCTCGCGACCAGCAGATAGATTGCTTTGTAGAGAGAGTTGTTATCAGCTCTTGGTTGTTTTGCTTGCGAGAGCTGTTGTCAGCTGGTGGTTGCTACGGCGTCGTTTAGATAAGTTGTAACGGTGTCGTTTTGAAGGTTTTCGTGCGATTGTTGTTTAGTCGTTGCTGCTGATTTTACGAAGAGAAAAGAGAAGATTGCTGCTGATAGACTTTTGCTGAATATTTCGATGGATCTTAGTGAATCAGCAGGCGAGGATTGAAGAGGTATTTATAGTAGTGTGGATCGACACTTAGATTTATTTTGAGCCAGATATATCTTATCTCTTCTTCTCCAAGCCCTCGTCGAGCTACTGTTCACCGAGACATTTCTTCCCTAGATTTCCATCGCATCCAGCCTTTGTTTTTGGAGATCTTTGTGGCGCTGAATTCCCCTTGCTTAGCTCCTTCGTTTGCTACCCTTTTGAGACGATTGAATTGCGCTGGAAGTGGAAACGCGAAGCTGCTGGACTTCGAAGCTTTTGAGAGCGGTCTGTGCTTGCGTTCTTCTGCTAGCGTGAGCTTTTGGGTGAGCAATTCATGTGGTTTGAGCTCGGTTTTCAGTAGTTAATGCCTGCGTAGAAGTGTAAGATTGAAGTATGCTTCTGGCCGTAGGATTAGCGTGTTGTGTAGCTGTATTGAGCTAAGTTATTAGCTATGTTGTAACAGATTTCAGCTTCTAGGAAGTGTCCTGCCGCGTGATTTGAGCCAGGAGGAAGCTGTTAGGTAATTCGAAGGAGGAAAGGTACGATTTGAGCAGCCCTTAGCAGTTTGAGCGTGAACATGTCTATGTTTCGATGTTGTGAACTGCTGTTATGTGGCTTACGTGAATTTACATGCTGAAATTGATTGAGTTTTGTTCTGTTTCACGTATTGTAAACTGTGTGCATTGAGCATTGAAATTGAATGACATTCATTGCATACATCTTGAGCTTGAATTGATAAATTGATTTGATTACCTGATTGGGTGCCACGTTGTGACTGGCCGACTGTTGAGTCGTGCCCGAAAAGTCCAACGCTATCGTCGGAGCGGTGACTACCGGATACGAGTGTCTATCGCCGAGCTGTGATGGGATGACGGGCCCCGATGATCACGGACCGATGATTTCCACCGGCTGATTGGTTGCGCGTGGTATTGAGGCTTGATTTGAGTTGCCAGTTGATAGACTGGTCTAGCTATCCGATTTCTTGATAGCCCTCATGCATTCATAGCATTGATTTGTAGCATGTTGCATGTTTATCTGCTTTGATAGCTCTTCGTACTGAGGCTTGACCTCGTACTTGTTTCCTGCTTTTGTTTTGTATGGGTCTGTGTTGCCGATTTGCAGGAGCACTAGGTAATCAAGCTGGACCGAGTGGAAGTTCAGCTGGTCGATCCCCGCATCCCTGAGTCCCAGTTTATTTATGATATGTATTGAACCGGGGGATGCCCCGTGTTATCATGTATTTGGGGATTTATTTTGGTTGATACTTGTTGTGTTGGAAATTGAATCAACTCGTATTTTATTATCGCTATTTTGAATTTATGATTTGAAGTTCAGGCCCATAGTATTTCGAAAAATTTTTAAGCCCTGATTTTAAGCTTCCGTGTTTATGCGCTTATTATGTGTTAATTGTTAGTAATTAGCACGGGGCCTGACAGTACTTCCTCAACATGGAAACATGAAAGACATCATGTAGAGAAGATAATTCCGGAGGCAACAACAGCCGATACGCTAAAGGGCCAATCCTCTCAACGATCTCATATGGTCCGACGTAACGAGGGGCTAACTTTCCCTTGTGTCCAAAGCGCATGACACTGCAGAACGGAGAAACTTTAAGAAATACCTGATTACCAACCTGAAACTCTAGAGGTCGACGCCTCTTATTCGCATAACTGGCTTGGCGATCCTGGGCAGCTTTCATCCTCTATCGAATTAGATCAACATGATCCTTCATTTGCTGCACAAAGTCTGGGGCAGATAGCTGCTTCTCCCCCACTTCTTCCCAACATACCGGCGATCTGCACTTCCTGCCGACGCCATGCCAATCGTCACCTCATAGCTGTTATTGTAGGAAAACTCCACTAAAGACAATGCGTCTTGCCAGAAACCTCTGAAATCCAAAACAACAGCTCGTAACATATCCTCTAATGTCTGGATTGTTCGCTCAGATTGGCCATCTGTCTGGGGGTGATACGCTGTACTCATAGCCAATCGGGTACCTAGAGCTTCTTGCAAACTCTTCCAAAACCTGGAATTAAACCTTGGATCCCGGTCTGAGACGATCGAAACAGGCACACCGTGAAGTCTAACCACGAAATCAACATATAGTTTCGCCATTTTCTTTAACGAGAACGTCATCCCATAGGAATAAAGTGTGCATACTTCGACAGTCGGTCTATAACCACCCAAATAGCATCGCATCCTCTGCTGGAACGAGGCAGATGCGTCACAAAATCCATCGCTATGTGCTCCCAATTCCATTGGGGCACTTCCAAACTCTGCAACAGACCACCAGGTTCATCCTTTCGGCCTTAACCAATTGGAAATTCAAACAACGAGCAACGAATCCAGCAACGTCGCTCTTCAGGCCAGCCCACCAAAAGTGCGGCTTCAACGCATGGTACATCTTCCGTGCACCAGGATGAATACTATGTCTACTACAGTGTGCTTCCCGAAGGATCTCCTCCTTCAAATCAATGAGGTTAGGCACAACCAGCCTGCCACGAAACCTCAAGCAACCATCCGAAGAAACAGAGTAATCCTAAAGTTCCCCAGCCCTGACCTTTAACTTCAACTCGTGGATGGAAGGATCAGTCCTTTGAGCCGCTCTTATAGTCGAAACGATCTGTGGCTCCACTTGAAAGAAGAAACCATAACACCATCCTCAGCTGGGTAGAACCTCCAACCAGTAGTATTAAGATGCTCCCGATCCATAGAAATGTACAACAAAGCAAGCATCTCACTAGCCTTTCTGCTCAAAGCATCGGCCACTACGTTCGACTTCCCAGGCTGGTACTTGATCTCGCAATCAAAGTCCTTTAGCAGCTCCATCCAACGACGTTGTCTCTTGTTCAAGTCAGGCTGCAAAAATAGATACTTCAAACTCTTGTGGTTCGAGTACACCACAAATTGCTCGCCATACAGGTAATGACGCCAGATCTTCAACGCAAAGACCACGACTGCAAGCTCCAAATCATGGATTTGATAACGAGTCTCATGCGGTTTCAGCTGCCATGAGCCATACGCAATGACTCGACCATTCTGCATCAAAACACAGCCCAATCCATTGAGCGAAGCGTCAGAACAAACAACGAATCCACCTGATCCGGACGACAGAGCCAACACAGGTGCAGTAGTCAGTTTCTCATTGAGCAATTGAAACGCATTCTCACATTGCTCAGTCCACACAAAACGCCATACGCAATGACTCGCCATCTGCATCAAAACACAGCCCAATCCATTGAGCGAAGCGTCAGAACAAACAACGAATCCACCTGATCCGGACGACAGAGCCAACACAGGTGCAGTAGTCAGTTTCTCATTGAGCAATTGAAACGCATTCTCACATTGCTCAGTCCACACAAAACGTTTGTCCTTCTGTGTCAGTTGAGTCATCGGCTTTGATATACTAGAAAATCCTTCAATGAAACGACGATAATAGCCAGCCAGACCCAAGAAACTACGAATCTCTAACACATTCCTGGGACGTTCCCAGTTTAGAACAGCATCAACCTTACTGGGATCCACAGAAATCCCCTCGGCTGAAATAACATGACCCAAGAAAATGACGCGATCCAGCCAAAATTCACACTTGGAGAATTTAGCATACAACTGCTTGTCTCTCGGCGTCTGAAGGACAATTCGCAAATGCTCCTTATGCTCCAAAGGAGTCTTAGAATATACCAAGATATCGTCAATAAACACAATCACGAACTGATCTATGAACTCTCTGAAGATCCAGTTCATCAGATCCATGAAAACTGCTAGGGCATTTGTCAAACCAAATGGCATAACCAGAAACTCGAAATGCCCGTACCTGGTATGAAAAGCAGTCTTCACGACATCCTGATCTCTCACTCTCAGCTGATGATACCCTGAACGAAGGTCGATCTTCGAGTACACCGCAGAACCTTGCAGCTGATCAAACAGATCATCGATTCTCAACAACGGGTACTTGTTCTTAACTGTCGCTTTGTTCAGCTGGCAAAAGTCAATGCACATCCGCATTGAGCCATCCTTCGTCTTCACAAACAAAATGGGCGCTCCCCACGACGACATACTAGGTCGAATGAAACCTTTCTCCAACAAATCGTCCAACTACACCTTGAGTTCTCTCAACTCCGCAGGCGCCAGACGATATGGGGCACGAGAAATCGGAGTTGTGCCGGGCACCAGCTCAATGCTGAAGTATATCTCCCTCCTCGGAGGAAAACCAGGAATCTCCTCCGGAAAAACATCGGGAAAGTGCCGCACTACGGGAACGTCACTGAGCTGCACACGAGAAGAAGAAGACGCATCCAAAGAGCAGATCATAATGTTAGAGTAGATGCCCAACTAGCCAACTTGTGGCGTGTGGGTTTATAGACTCTTGTATATGACAATCTTTATATATGATATTTGCATTTTATTTAAGGCATTCTTTACTTTCATTGTGTTGTATGATGATTAACAATTGCGTTGAGTAAAGACCTAGAATACATTATAGTGTATGTTAGATGTGATAGTGGGTATGACGGCTATCATGAAACACATCTAATAGTCACTGTGTATTCTGAATTAGTTCCTAGTCGATTGGGCCATCAAAATGAGGATAAGGCCGCCCGAGCTCGAGACTAGTATCTGCGATGTGAAGTACCATGTTTCATTGGTAGGGAACATTGTGATGTTCTGAGCATGCAGATAGATAGTGACCTGGTGATCTATCGAACTACCCTCGTTCGGACTTTTCAAGTGGTTACCATTTGTCGAGTGGATAAGTCTGAGGTCTTGGTTGTACTGATTAGTCCTCATGACTCGAAAAGTCATTGAGAGTCTACATGATAGGCGTCTTACTTTGACCCGTTTGCCGACTCACTTGGGGTCATAAGGCGGCGGGATTGGGTGAGACCCCGATGCATGTAGGAGTCGATGCATCATTGTCGAGGATTCACCGCTCGCAGACATGCGTGGATATCCTATGCTATCTGAGGGGATAATAGTGTATAAATCTCTGGTCAGAGTACTAGAAGTGTTTTGGGTAAATGGGTTTACCTAGTTACACTCGCGATGTCACTATTCGATATCCAAGATGTATGCATAGCTATCGGATCTTTTGCGACTCTCGATTTACCAATGGTCGTTGATCTGATCGGGATATATGGATTGAAAGGACCGTACTGTATGCTAACCACGACCAACGGGTTCTTGCAGGCACTATCAGTGATACCTAGGGGATCATGGGGCGATTTTGCTAGACGCTCTTACCATGATCCGATGGACAAGTCCGGAATTGTGATTCCGGAGCCACAATGGTTGTGGGCCCACGGCTAGCTGTATCCCTGAACCATTGAGGGTCACACAAGTACTGGATTCGAGATTCCCGCACGGATACTGAGCTCAATGTGTTGAGCATGGGAAGAGGATTTTGGGGAGTGCGACTTCCTAAAAGTCAACAGGGGTCAAATCGTGATTTCCCGATGTTGAAGGGCAAAACGGTCATTTTGCACTGGGGTTCTGAAAAATGGTTTTTCAGATCATAGTATTCAGTTTTGGAAACTGAGTCAATCGGTCCGATATGATCGGCGATCGAAGTTATAATGAAGTCGCGGTGATAGGGATGAATCGAATGTTCATCCGTTGGACTCGGGCCCGTTGGGCCGGTCCAATTCTATCACAAGTCTATTTAATTAGACTTAAGGGCTTCAAATCATAACACTTAATCACAACTTGATTAAACCTAACCCTAGCATCTAAAAGCCGCCGCCCCCTTTCTCCTCCAACCTCACGTCGCCGTCGCCGGTGCACGCAGCCGCCGCCGCCTCGCCAGAATTTGTTCCGGCCAACTTGATGAGGAGAATCCGTCCACGCTGATCTCGTCAGGCCTTCTAGTGCAGGCTGACGAAGGAGTCTCCCTTCCGGTCGTGGACCTGATTGACGTAATCTACCACCACCTACCGTGAAGTGCCGGTTTTCTCGTGAAACTGGTCGAAGCCAGGCGCCTAGACGCCAGAAAGGTAACCCCGAGAAACACCCTATGAATGGTTCATAGCTTGCATGTTTAAGAATTGTATTGATCGTCTCCCGGCCCAATTTTTGTTCTTCCGCTGCCTCACCGGGAGGCGTGATCCGGATCCGCCACGGTTCACAAACAGTGGTATCAGAGCCAAGGTTCGGATCTGATCAATACAATTGTGCCTTATTGTATCTAATCTCTGAATTTCAGATTGAATCGATTGAAACAAAAATTTTTATTTCGTGAATTGACCACCAGCCGCCGCCGTGTGCGGCGGCCCCTCCCCCGTGAGCATGTCGCGCGCGCACTTGGTTGTGCATGTCGCGTGTGCTGGCCGCCGTTTAGCGCAAGCTGTTGTGCTACTCGTTGCGCATGGAGGCCATGAGATAACGGCCGAGAATTGCTGCTACATGCGCAAGATGTTGCGCCTACGAACAACGGCCGATGGGCAAGATTTGAGCGAACTGGAGACGCACGGTGGCTGCTGGATTGGCGCAATTGTTGCGCGATCGCGCGGTCGTGCTTCGCGCATCACGCGGCCAAGCGTGCGACCCTTGTGCCGCGCGCGATTTTCATGGTGGCGGCAGCCGCCTGCGGCCGCCCCCCCGCGCAGTCGTGACGGCTGATTT